>BJBW01002310.1:29796-70934 GCA_004320125.1 Scolopax mira | reverse complement strand
CCGCGCTCAGCGGCCGCCGCTTGTTTCCCCCCCCCCCCCTCCTCCCCCCACCCCTCAGGCGCTTCGGGACGAAGTGTGCCGCCTGCCAGCAGGGCATCCCCCCGACCCAGGTGGTACGTCGGGCCCAGGATTTCGTTTACCACCTGCACTGCTTCGCCTGCATCGTCTGCAAACGGCAGCTGGCCACCGGCGACGAGTTCTACCTCATGGAGGACAGCAGGCTGGTCTGCAAGGCAGACTACGAGACGGCCAAGCAGAGAGGTACCCCTTGCCCCATCCCTCCCACTCCCCAAGGGCAGGACAGAGGCGGCCCCGGGGCCCTCCTGCCCTCCGGGATGCGCTTATGCGGGGGGCGGGAGGGGCGCCGGGAGCATCTGCCGTCGGGTCGGGAGGGAGGACGGGGGTCCCGCTTCCCCAGGGACGCTCCGGGGTAACTTCGCCTCTAAATTCGCACCGTGTCGGCAGAGGCTGAGTCCACGGCCAAGAGGCCCCGCACCACCATCACGGCCAAGCAGCTGGAAACCCTCAAAAACGCTTACAACAACTCGCCCAAGCCGGCGCGGCACGTCCGGGAGCAGCTTTCATCGGAGACGGGGCTGGACATGCGGGTGGTGCAGGTGAGCAGGAGCAGCTCTGGCCGCCCCCGCAGGGTCTGCCCGGGCCGCGGGGAAGGGGGCGGCGGGGAAGGAGCCGACCCCTCAGAGTGGGAGCTCCCCGGGGTGCCCTGCCTGCAGGTCTGGTTCCAGAACCGCAGGGCCAAGGAGAAAAGGCTGAAGAAGGACGCGGGGAGGCAGCGGTGGGGTCAGTACTTCAGGAACATGAAGCGGTCCCGGGGGACCTCCAAGTCGGACAAGGACAGCATCCAGGAGGAGGGGCCCGACAGCGATGCCGAGGTCTCCTTCACAGGTCGGTCCCCGGAGCCCCGGTCCCCGCCGGAGCTTTACCGAATGCGGTCGGTGCCCTTCCTGCAAAGCTGCTGTCGGTGTCGAGGATCCTTTCACCCCCTCGGTACTGCGTTAATAATTTTCAGCCGTAACATAATGAGTGAAAACAAGTGCCCGAGGCGGGGGACGTGCGGCGCTGCGGGATTTATCGCGGTGCGGCCCCGACTGCCCGGTCCTGGCAAGGCGGCGGGGGGAGGAACCGCAGCCGCGACTGAGGAACTGCCGGGAAAACTCCGGTTTCCCTCCGGGGGGGCTGTGTCGGGTCCAAAAAGGTGCAAGGAGGGCAGGGAGAGCTCCCCAGGCAGAGTTAGAGTTAGAGCCGCTGCTCCTACACAGCCTTCCTAAGGAACTCTTGGAAATTAAAAAAAAAACAGAGTCCGGAGTCACTGAAGGTTTTTATGGGGAAAGGTATAGAGAATAATTTTTTTCATTCTATTTAGGGCTTGTTTTATCTGCGTAGTTACTAGTTAGGACTCCCTTCCCAGGTCTGTGGGGTCTGTCACCCGGTGCTGTGCAGCAAAAAGGAGGTCGCTGCGCGTTGGGAGGTCTCTGCAGCGGAGGCTCCCCTTTTTGGAGCAGAGGTTTCTGCAGATAAACCCAGGGACACACCTACATTCATTCTTACCCTGCGTGGCCTCATCTCTCCCTCTCCAGACCAGGGTACCTGCTGCAGGAGCAGGACACGGCCCTGTGCGGGGTGAGAGGGACCGGTGCTTGCGGCGCCGTGTGGGGGCACGTTCTGCAGGGCCCCAACCCCAGCCCAGAGCTGCCCCTGGGCCAGGTGGGCTCTGCCGGCGTTCCCCGCTCTGTGGTGCCAAAAAGTGCCTCTCTGTGTGTGTCTCTTTTCCAGGAATCCAGGCGAGAGGCTGAAATGCAAAGCTCTGGGTACATATTGACACAGACCCAGGGCCGGAACGCCCGAGTGTTTGTGCTTTGCTTCTCAGCTTCTCCCCCGTGTTCCTAAAAAACATTTGATTTTCAGGTCTGTTTATACACGCTGTGCACCAGCGTCATTAAATATGAATACACTATAAATAATAACTCAAAAAATGTTGCACAATTATTGGTAGCTTGGTGCCACAAACAGGTTTGTATCCTTGGCAACGGAGCGGCTCTCACTCTCCATAAAGCCCCTAACGAATGCAAACAATTTTTGCTGGTAACTTAAAAAATATTGCCTATTTTTCAGAAGTGTTTCTAAGTCATACAAATACATTCCATTAGCCTGTTCCAGAACAGATGAATTCTGCTGACATTTAATTTATTATTTTTTTTTTTCCTGAGCAATGGAGAGTTTTCCTTGCATAGGCGAGGGTTCAGGTAGCTCTTAAAAATGATATAAAAATTAAAGATAAACCTCAAAGCCAAATAGAAATGCAGAACAAAAGGTGGAAAGACATTGAGCTCACATCTCCCTTTAAAGGATTATTTTAAAATTCACAATCTTATATTTTAATATGTACTTTTAATACATATTTTTTAAAATCCAAAATGTATCAGATGTTTTTCTCAAAAAAAATAGTAATTCCGTGGCCTTCTATGGAGACCCATCACCCAGGACAGGACTAATAAGGAATTACAAGTGGCAAGTGCGTGGCTGCTCAGCTCCTACCCATCTCATCTATTTAGACCCAGAATTTACAGGAGTTCCCGGGTGACCGCTGCCAGCCATGGCCATTGCTCTCCCAGTAAAACCAGTCTATTTCCCTTTCAGATGAGCCTTCTATGTCCGAGATGAGCCATTCCAATGGGATTTACAGCAATCTCAACGAAGCATCCCCTGCTCTGGGGAGGCAGGCTGGGACCAACGGGAGCTTTGCTCTGGACCACAGCAGCATCCCAGCTCAGGACCAGTACCACGACCTGCGATCCAACAGCCCCTACGGGATACCCCAGTCACCAGCTTCCTTGCAAGCACTGACAGGCCACCAGCCTTTAATCTCCAGCTTGGTTTACCCAGACAATGGCTTGGGCATCATGGGACAAAGCGGACAAGGGGTGCCCCAGACCATGAGGGTCCTGGCCGGGAACGGACCCAGCTCCGACCTCTCCACCGGCAGCAGCGGGGGGTACCCGGATTTCCCCGCCAGCCCGGCCTCTTGGCTGGATGAAGTCGACCACGCTCAGTTTTGATACAGGGTCCACCAGCCTGCAGTGGGAAGGGAAAGGACTCGGTGCTGTTAAACGTCACCTACTCTTGGAAATAGAAGAGGGAGGAAGCGTGGCTGCCGAGCGGGGCAGGGAAGGGCACAGAGAGAGGGGCCGAGCTTTCGGAGGGCGACCCAGCGCCGGGTTTGGCAGAGGACGGTGGGGAAAAGCAGTGGCCCCTCAGTGATTAACGTGCGGAGCGTCCAAACGAAACTGATTATTTTAGTGTCTTTACTGAACACCAAGACTTGTGCTTTACAGATTTGATAAGAGGTATTTCGCTTTCTGCTGTCAGTGCATTCTCCAATGCAAGGACTTTGCTTCATCACCCATCCACACCGAAACCTTTTTAAGAGAAAATAAAGTCCTCATCCACGGTAAAAGGTGTGACAATGTCTATATTTCTATAGGAGAAATGTTAATAGTGAATCACTTCAGAAATCCATGGTAGAAAACTCCTCTGTTCTTCCAGCAGATTTTTTAAAAAGCGCACGGATGCGGTATGTTTTGGTTTATTTTGAATTTACATTAACTTTTCTAAAATGAGATGCTCTTTAATATGCCAATCATTTATCAGCAACCCTTTTCCTTTGTAAAACGAAAATCGTATGTTAATTCTGCTTCTCATCTTTTTAATTTGTAGATTGCTAGCTTCATTCTTCCATATATAAGCATTAAACCGTGAATAGATGTATTTATTACCAAATAACTACAGTTTTTATCACGAGGTCGCGAGGTGATTTTTCTTGACCCAAGCTCACTAGCAGCTCTGGGTTGTGAATCTTATGCTTTCCTTTCACATTCCTTTGCAGTGGTTTTACTGCAAAGGGTCTCAAAAATCACCCTGATGTCTTGTTGCCAAATCCCTTCTCGGGGGGGTGGGGGGTGTGTTTGTCTCTGAGCAGGGGGTTTTGGCTGGTTTTGTTCCAGGCACCACTGGGAGGGTGTCGGAGTGAACGGACACTTTCCTGGTGACACCTCCCTGTTCCAGGCGTTGTATTTCCACAGATAAAGTGCGAGCTGATTGTGAGGAAAGGCAAGACAATATGTATATTGTTCTCTGTAAAAAAAAAAAAAAAAAAAAAGAAAAAAGAAAAAAAAAAGACTGAATTAACTGTAGATTATGTGAATGTTCCAGTGTCTTTTATTTATATTCTCGCTTTCTCTCTGATGATCAAATACTTCAAGGTTACAAATAAATTTGTCAGCGAAGCTTTAAATAGTCTTTTGCTAAATTCACACTTAAAGCACCAAGATAGAAAAAGGCAAAACCTGAAACTAATGGAAAAAGCCCTCAATACCATGAACCAACAAAGTGTTGAAAGGCATTCTCCTAAATTCATTCTCCTAAATACAGCAGTAAACCCAGCAATGTAAAATCCAAACCAATGCTTTGATAAGCTGAAACAGCAGAAAAATATCACTGCAGTGACAGTTTTAGAGGCTGACAGTCCTTGAGAGATCCAAACAGTACTGCTCTGTGCACACACAGGATTTTCTCACCCTCCAGCTGTTTTTGATGGGTTGTGGCTATTTATTCAGCTTTCATGGCAAAGGTGGAGGCAGAAACCTGTGCTGGCAAAGCAAGAGAAACCAGCAGAGCCTGTGGTGTCTGGCTGGCAACAGGAAGCTGTGCGTGTGAAACGCCAAAAGCCAGATATTGGCATATTCCAAAGAGAAATCAGAAAGGAAAGAAAAAATCAGGGCCCCTGAGGAATGAAGCTTGGCTGAAGAGATGCACCCCGTGTGTGTGTGTGTGTGTGTGTGTGTGTGTACACACTCGGGAGGCTCATGCACACACGTCTTCACATACCAACGCCTGCAGTCCCGCTCCTGGGAGCGGAGTGAAGCACTTGCTGAAATCTCTGATGGAAGAATCAGGTGGGAGACACTTTTTAAAGCACACGGGCTTCGAGCCTCCCACTTCCCTGGGAAGTTTGGGGATATTTCCACCGGGGTTTTCTGTGTATCAAGCGTCTTTGAGAGCGTGTGAATTGGATACCAGCAGGGAGGGGGTGCAGCTGCCTCCAGCCCTGTCCCCGCAAGTGATGCTCCAGCACACACTTCCCCAGTTTTGCAGGGAACCCCAGGGAAGAGCTGTGATGTCCCGGGGGGGCTGCTGGCACCCCGGCACGGCACCGTTGCCCCGGGGACTCACCAGATGTCAGGTGGTGACACCTGAAAAGTCCGGGCTTTTATTCCTTACCTTTTCTAAAGGACACATTGGCCACTGCAGGAACAGGCTGACATTGTCCCCGGCCTCTTGCTGTAATCACCCTCGCTGGTTTGCAGCCGCAGGGGGCCGTGTGCTTGACAAAACATGTGGCCATTGCTCCCTGCTTTGCCCGGCGAGGCTGGGGCACTGCTGTCTCCACAAGTGAGCAGGTATTGACAATATTTACGGAAAGGTTTAGATTTGCAAAATCCCTGGTAACCACCAGGGCTGCGTAAGCATCAGCTTCCCCCCTCCTGTTACACAGGGCACCGTGCCTGAGGAGAAGGAACACGCCAGTTCCTGCTCTCAGAGAGCTGGCAGAAACCTGCCCAAAGCAAAACAGGTAGATACATGCTGCCTCAGTGCTGCCATATTCACTCAAAAGAGAAACTCACTCTTTTTTTCAGGAGACTCAGTCCAAGAGCTATGTCAGGGAAGGGAGAAACCCCCCTGGGCGACACCATGGAGCTTTGGGTGTAAAAACCTGGGGGTGATACTTGTGAATTTTCTTGTGCCTCCGTTCCTGGAGGATTTCTCAGATGGGTGAAGCTGTGTTTCCTACAGCCACGGCAGAAGTTTGCCCAGAAATTTGCTTCATTTGGGTCTGAGCTCTCGAGTCTGGAGCTGCTGCCTCCTCCTTCTCCAGAACCAAGTAACAGAGAGACAACTGTTGCTGCGAGCCCATGGGTACATCACAGGGACAATGGAATTACGGAGTAATCAGAAAATCATGGGATGTTTTTAAAAGCAAATTACAAAACTTTACCCAAACAGAAAACAAGAGTTTGTGGTTTCAAGAATTCTGTGGTTTCTTTTCTGTTGCCCTATGGTTTGGAACCCCCCCCACCAAATCCGTATGTTTTGCTTCGAAACATTTTGGCCGTTCAAGTGTAAATAACTCTTTCCTACAAGAGACTAAAAAAAGGACTATAAAAGATTCTTATTTTCTAAAAAAGAAGGAAATAAAACCAGAAAGACAGAAATGCTTAGGATAATGATGCTATTATAAACCCACTGTCCAGATACTGTAGTAATTGAACACGTATGTTACGGATCTTTTTTATATCGTTTCCCTCCCAGCAACTAACGGGCGCTGCTGTTCCTCTCACCCTGGCTCCATTTAAGAAAGGAAGAAATGCAAATTTCACGCTCTCCCTTTGTGCTTTGCTCTGAAAGGCAGAACGGGCTGAAAGTCGCTGGTGCTTCTGCTCCGTCTGAACACGGAGAAGAGCTCCCCAAACGCCCTGATCTAAAATTCAGGGATTGCGTTTCAGCCTCTCCTTTCAGGGCTGGGGCTCAGGGCTTCCATTAATATAAATGCTTTCTTCCTGTTAAAAAGAAAACCAATTTGAAAGAAGCAAATAAAACTAACGTTATCCAACTGACTGACAGCTTGTAAAACCCAACCAGAATTAGGAAGAGGGGGTTTGCATTGCTCAATTTGCAGGTGAGCTTTACAACCTCTGCTGATTTGCCTGAGTGCGTGACATGGGAGGCAGGAAAGTTTTTGTGCTTTCAGCAAGGAAAATCTAACGAATTAATCTTTTTCTTTTTTTTTTTTTTTTCTCCTGAACAGCATATTAATCTTTTAGAAGCAGTTGTGCCTAAATTTGCATCCCCTATCGATGCAGGAGATGATTGGATTTTGTGTCAAACAGTAGAAATAACCTACTTTTTTTTCTCATTCTGGTTCCTTTTATGAGGCCAATGAAACCAAACCCCTCACGCCAGGAGGGAGAGACACCACTTTACTGTCCTAGGGCTGGTGTGGGGACAGTCCACTTCTCTGGGGTGCAGAGCTTGAGGATTTTAGTGATGCTTTGGGGACATTAGTGTCCCTTTGAGGACATGCCCCAGGTGAAACCCCTCACCTGGGGGAATCTTTATTGTGCGTTTTGCACTAAAGAACACGTGCAGGTGTGTTTGTTGGCACAGGGGTGCAGAGGACAGGGATCAGAGCCTGGGTAAAACCGCTGATTTAGGATGCAGAAAGTGCTGCTTTTGTGCTCAGCATTTTGCAATCCGGGGATGAAAAAGAATTTAATAGCCAAATATGCAAGGCCTCGGGATTTAAATGAGCTTTTCCATGTTAGAACACAGTCTTTTTCTTGCAAGATACATATATATGTGTGTGTGTGAGCAGAGTGTCAGGAAGGTATGTGGACTGCCTACAGGAAACAGACCGTGATTCACAGAAGATGCTATTTACATCTTTTCTGGTTTATAAGCAGAAACTGCATATTGGCTACCAAGATGTTCCGTCTTCTTTCCATTTTGGATAAAGACTCAGAGAGTTTCTAACAAATGAAGAAAGGAGACCTGGTGTAGCTCAGGGGCTCTGTAACTGGGCAACTGGCAGTGGACCAGCACTGGCCAACACACCCCGGCTGCTGTTTTGGGGCTCTGGGAACAGCGATGCTCCCGAGGGAGCAGTATCTGAATGGAGGGGACCTGGGTCCCTTTCCTTTCTTCTGACTCTGAGAATCTTGCTCTGCAGCCAGGGAAAACACAGAGGAAAGTTAACAAACGGCTCAGCCCTGACTCGCAGGAGATGTTTTTTGACACTTAACGAATGAGCCAGAGCCTCCTCCCGCAGCGCAGGCAGAGCTGTTGGCCAGGGTGAGGGAGAGATGCCAGAGATTTGGATTCAATACATATTCCAGCAAAAATGCCGCATTTTTAACAGGCAACTTCGGTCACCAGCAGCCCCCAGTGCAGACAAAAACAAACTCCACACTTTTTTCTTTTTTTTTTAGCTCCCTGGTTATTTTTCCCCTGTGGTCTGAAGAGAATCTCTGTCTCCCCGGGGGGGGGCAGAGCCGGTGTCTGGCTGGACACATGTCCCATGTCCCACTCCCACCCGGGCACCGGCCTCTTCCAGCTCCTACCCAGGAGCCTGTAAAAAGTCTCGGAGTCAGCTGGAGGCAAGTAAATCATTCCTGACAGCTACATCTCTACAGGGCAGTTAGAATTAATGTAACAATTTGGCGTTTAATGAAGCAACAACGCGCCGGGCTGCGGAGAATGGCTGGGACCTGCTGCAGTCACATTATAATCCCTGAGGGACCCAAACAGCAGAGACTTCATCAGATGTCGACTTGTCAGGACGAGCAAACTGCCATGGGGGAGGGAAAGCAGCACGGCCGGGAGCCCCCTCCAGCTGGGAGGGAGCCAGCGTGTGGGCCAGCTGAGCGGGGCTGGCGGGGGCCAACCTGCGGCTCCCAGCCCAAAACCTCGTGCTCCGGGGACTGGGCATCGCTGGGAGCAGAAGGAGCAGCCCAGGGGATGCCAGGGCACCTCGGTCACCCACGGCCCACGCCAAGGGTGGCAGGGAGCCCTCGTCCTGAGGCAGGTGCCGGGGATGCTGGATCGATGTCTACATATCTTGTAGGAAGAGTAGAGAAAATAAATCAGCGTTGGGGGTGCTGGGCGAGGGGGGGGAAGTGGCAGAACAGTGTGTTTTGTAAATGAAAACCAGCTCGATCGGGTGCTCTGCCCCCAGAAGTCTCTGGTTTCTGCAGAAGTTGCAGGTATTCCAGCCATCTCCAGGATAAGGCCTTTTAAAAACACTCACTGAGGGAGGGAGGGACGGGACAAATGCAAATGAAGTTGGAGACAATCTCCTGTTTCCCATGTATATACATATGCTCTCAAAGCGTTGCAGTTTGCAGCAGCTCGGAAGCTTTAAAATAAATCATGCAGTGTATTATTTATTTTTCCCTCCCCCTCCCCTTGCTTTTAAATGAAACTGTAGCACAAAACAACACTCCCCCCCCCTTCCAAAACCATCCGCTCCGGTGCTCCTCTCCAGGGCTGGCTGGTTTGTGTGTGTGTGGCCATAAACCTCAACACGTTTTGTTGTGAAGCCTCATGGTCACCGGCTTTAAGGGCTTGACAGGTTTATAAAGTGCTGAGTGTCCCAGGGGGGCCACGGGACTGTTTGCAGAGAAGATGAAGCGTGCCACAGCCAGCTGCTCTAACGAGGCAGCGGGAAATCTAAATTAATTCAGGAATCACTTCTGGGTGGGTTTTTTTTTTTTGGTGTTTTTTATTTTTTTTTTCCAAGGGAGGATGTTGTTTTCCATCTTTGGAAACAGCGCATCAGAATCCTTATTAACGGCGGGCACAGGGGGTGCAATGCCAGGCACCCCACCCCAGGGGCATTTAACAGAAGCACAAAGCAGCAAAGGGAAAGGGGGTCCCCAGGGCTGTCCCCTCACATGGACACCCCACACACGGGGCTGGGCAGGATTTGGGGTGGAAGGTTTATTTCCGCTTGAAACAGCTGATTTACTCCAACCTGCCTGGAAGGAGGGATCAGCCTCAACAAGTCCCACCTGGGCTCTGCAGGTGAGGCCAGAGGGGGGTTATTTAACAGCTCCTGGCTGCCCCTTTTCTAGGGCTGTGTCCTTGCTGATTCCTGGTTTCTCTCAAGCACCATGAGGTCACTCTGTATTGACTGTCTGAGGATGGCCTTCCCTCTATGCTGAAGGTCAGTTGTGGGGCTGGGTTTGGGGGAGGCTGTGGGGCTGGTAGAGCCTTTAGAATGTGGTCCTTGGTGTTTCTCCAGGTTCTGTCCTGGTATTTGTGTGGGCCATGGACTAAGCAGTGTGTGTTTCTTCATATGCATGGGGAAGTTGGCTCTCAACATGCCATTCTTTTCTCAACTGAAAAGCCCCCAAATGAAGATAATATCAGCTTAATGTACAAGAAGCCTTTATTTTCACACAACCTGGGTTTGAGGGGTTGGAGGTGTTTGCTTGCTCCTTCTTGTGAGGGCACGCAATGATAGCTGCTTTTCTGTGTGCTGATGCTGTAAGTTGGACAGGGTGTTTTCGGGCTCCTCTGAAGATGATGGAAGAAAGCAAGGGGTGTGTGTGTGATGAGCAGTTGGAGGTGGCAGAAGGGGTGTGTGTTAAAAAGATATTTGTTGTACCTCTGCTCTTCAGAAAGTTAAGTTAAATATCTATTGTAGTCCTCAATCCCCTGCTCACGATGGTGAGCACATAGTCCTTCTGTCCAGCAACTGCTGGGATGGCTCTGACCAGCCCTTACCCGGAGCCATGGGGAGCCTTTAGCTAAATGAGGGAGGACTTGGGCAGCAGAACTGTGTTTGGGAGCTGGGCTCCAGTTGTTGAGTTTATCATGTTGAATTGGCTTCATATTAAACGGGGCTTTTATGGGAGCAATTGAGAAGGAGCAGAGCCAGATCCTGCTTCTGTTCTTTGCCACCAGCAGTACTTAACACAGCCTTTTCATTTTCATTTGCTGAACGTACCCTCCTCACTGTGGCCTCTTTCTGACAGGAGGTTGCCATGAACTTCAAAATTAATTTTCCTGGACTGTCCTAATCATTCTAGTTGAAACATCCCCTTTTTGTGCTCTTATTGGGACTTGGCTCTGGGGGCTAAGGAGGATATTGGGATTGGCTCTTGATGAACCTGCCTTGATGCGTCAAAATTAAAACTTATTCTGGTTTTAATTTGTACTAATCATACACTCAGAAATAAAGAATTGGTCCCCCAAGTGTTTTTCTGGACTAGAGGACCAGCTCATTTATTTGCATGGATTAATATGCTGCATGCTAATTGTGGGATGCTGCTATTAGCCATGCTGCAGCAGGAGGGACAGTGTAACCCCCCCGAGTCAGGCTGGAGACGTAGCTGTAGCCCAGATCCATTGAAACACAGATTTGTGTGGGTTTTTACTGCTAGATTTGCCAACGGAAAAAGAATCACTTTCATCATCATTTTCAGAAATAAAATTCCCTCGTGTTAGTTGAAGCATCTCATTAACTTGGACGAACACTAATTGGGTGTGCTTTGATCAGGAGGGATATTTCATTCCCAATTCAATATAAAGGGCAGTGGGTTATGCCCTGTGGGTGAGTTGAACTGCTCAAGCACAGCATGGTGTGGTGGGCTCCTGAGCAGCCCCATGATGGGTTACTGAGTGCTCAGCTCAGATTTTTTTACAAGCTGGAACCTGGTATCAGGCCTGGCTGTGGGGTATTGCTGTAAGACGTGTCCTTGTGCCTGCTCTTGGGGGTAGGAACCCCCTTTGTGCTCGGGGGAGAGGTGCAGTGCTGGGTGAGGTCCCTCTGCACCTCATCTTATAGCACCAGCACCCTTGGTGCTGCAGGGAGGCAGGAGAGCCAGGGCTGTGGGTCCAAGGTTTTTCAGGCCCTGGAGTCAAGGGGAGCCTGTGTCTCTCCTTCAGGCAGAGCACAGCTGGAAGGTGATCACTTCTCTGGGGGTTGAGGCATTACTTGTCATTAATGTTATATCAAGCCCAGCAGAGATCGAGTTGCAGCGTGTGGAGCCCTGGTGCAGTTGTGCTTTCCCTGCTGTGTCCCCCCCGGCTGTGGGGAGAGGGCTGGGGTGGAACTGTCAGCAGGAATATAATGGAAGTTTGATGAAGGGTCATGAGCCAGGGCTGGGGCTGGCCCTGATGCCCCAAAACTGCTGTATCTCTGGGGACAGGAGCCACTTGGGAGTCACCTCCTGCTTCTGGCATGGCAGATGTTTTACTTTCTGCTAGTCTGGGCAGAGAAACCCAAATGTCCAGTGGAGGACGGAGGAAGGGAAAATGAGGTGTGTGGTTTTTTTTTTTAAGGGCCATCAAAGGTGTCAAATTTTAGCCTACCCCAGGGAAAGTCCCAGGTCTCTGCACCAGCACCCTTAGGGCAGAGCCCCAGTTAGGGTGCACCTCTCCAGACTCCGTATGTCTCAACAGCTTCTCGTGTGCAAATGTCTTTGCCAAAAGATTTTGATATAGCTCTATCAGCTCCGTCTGTGCCCACAAGGATATCATATATAATGCAGGCTGTGTGTGTGCTGTGACACTGCCTCTCCCTGGTGAGCTGGCAGCGGGTGGATGCTCCAGTTACAGGTGGGAAAGGAAAGCCAAGCCTGACCTCAGGTGGCTTTTCAGCTGTCTCTGACCAACCTGCAGCCTGATGGCAATCACAAGCCTGGAGGTCAAACTCGCCTTTGAGAAGTGGAGTTGAAGGCTTGAGGCAGGAAGGTGCTGGTGGTTGAAATAAAAAAAACAATCCCCAGGTTGCATTAGCTGTGTTTTGGGGAGCTGTGGCACTTCCCACAGCTCAGCCAGTCGGGCTAATGAGAAGGCATCCTCTGAAGTCACCTCTCCTCCATTAATTAGAGCTGTTTGGTGTGAAGCAGTGAAGAGGAATTGAGGAAGGGCTCTCGATGCAGTTACGCTTTCCCTAGATGCTGCTGAGTATCCATTATGGCCCGTGAAAGCCTTGTCAACATTTTTCCAAGGAAGAATGAAAATGTAAATAACTTTAAAATGATTCAATGTCACTGTGGTATGGAAAAAGGTCATGCTGCTGGAGACCATTTATCTTTTTGCCAATTTAAAGAGCTTTTTTCCTATTACATTTTTTGAAATTAATGTTTTTAAACATTACCCAAAGTAATGTTAACAATCATGGGGTTTATGGGATTGATTGTTACACAGCCTGGGATTTAAATTGAAAAAGATTTGTTTTAGGTAGTTGTTACTGGGGGGGTTTAACAGAGTTTTTGATTTATTGCTCATAAAAATGTTTGCATGATTTAATGAAAAGACAAAACCAGATCTTGAGTTCCCACACAGACATGGAGATAGAATATTCTTTGGGAGTGAGTTTAGGATTATGGAAACAGAGCTTGTATGTGAGTGTTGAAGTATATAAATCTGAGGTGAGCCCGAAGGCACAGGGCCCTTATTTTCAGATTAAGGGTAGAAGGGAAAATAAGTTGGAGATTTGTCTTCCCCTTAGCCCTGTGAAGTGCTGCTTCTTGCTGCTGTGAGGGTGTTTGGACCTCTGTGAACACGGCTGAGCAGCAGAAAGTCTGTATGTGTAAAGCATGTCGGACCAGTCTGAAGCAGCAGCACTAATCTGGGTTCAGCTGTGTCTGGTGTCCCAGTCAGCTGGGACATGAAAGATCTGTGGGTTTTGGTACCTACTGCATGCCAAGTGTCCATATGAGTTCAAAACACTGGACATTGGAGATGAGGCCCCTGATCTGAGGAGGATGAGACAGCAGGGACTGTTAAAAATTGAAGTTCAAGCTTGTCGGTGTGGCTTAAAGAAAAATACTTGGAAAGAAGAGTGCAAGGATGCTCTTTGCATCTGATACGGGAAAGGCCCACATCTGTCCCACAAAGGGCAACAGTGCTGGCAATGACAGGCTGTCGGGGAGGATGGGCCATGGCTACCTGTCTTCTGCAGTGGCAGAGCACAGCCCAGACCCCATCACAAGGTGGGCCAAGACCTTCTGGGTAGCTTGTCTGCTCCAGCTGCCCTGCAGTGATGCTGACTTGGAGCTACTCTCCTCTCGAGTCACTGCTGACCCTTGTCAAAGGCTTTCTGCTCTGCTGCAGAGGAAGAATTTCAACAGTTCTGAGCCTCGGTTTAGGGAAGGGGAAAAAAAATAGCTGTGCTCTTAATAGAAATGCTTGGCCTGCTGAGATGTACTTGCATTTTTCACCTCTGTTGCCCCTGCAACATCAAGTGTGAGGGAGCAGGAGATGCCACAGCTGGTGCTTTGCATGTAATTTTCACCCTCTTGTTAATGACCTTGCAGGGATTAGCATGGCCTTCTCCATATGCCAGTAGATTATGTCTGTTGGCAGCTGCTACTACTGGAGCAAAATGGGATAGTTTTCATTAGGAGTGCTTGACACTAGGTTGCCCTGGGTGTCGTCAATCCTAAACTGTCAGTGCCTTTGAATAAAGCAGTGTACAGATGTGATTTATTGGATGTGCTGCCGCTTTGCTGAAAATGTGGCATTTTCAAGTCAGGAAGGTCTTGCAGAAGTGTGAAAGGGACCTTCTTGCTCTTCCCTACTCACTCACCCTTCCACCCTGGAGGCTCCCTGGGGCTGTCCAGCAGTGCCGGATGGAAAAAATCTGTCCTGAAGTGACTGAGTGACATGAGGACCTGGATGAAATAATCTTCCTACCCTGTTCAATGCAGCTACTTGCCAGCAAATCCATCTGTGTGTGTGTTTAGTGGGGGGAAACTGTATTTTTCAATAGTTTAAACTTTCACATATAGTCTGAATGAGTACTTCTATCCAATTGAATTGGGGAGTGGGAGGAGCAAAGACCATTCCTCAGTGTTGAAACATGACTTTACCTTGAAATTATTTTGATTAAGAAAAAGTTCAGATTGACCACACAAACTTCTCCCCCAGCTAATTCAAGCACTGCAGAGGGAAGTCAAGTTCCAATATTACTGATTCCTGTAACTGAATTGGGGGCATATCCTGAGCTGGCAGAATATTTTTATGTGGGCTGAGGGGGAGCAAGTCTTGCTTCTGGGGAGTTGTTTTCTAGGGTGCAGGGCAGGAAGTGAGATCCTCACCCAGCTGCTGGGAAGAGATGCTTCCCTCCTCCCTTTGCCCTGGGAGGAACCAGGCTCTCTGTGTTCTGCAAGGTTATTAATCCTCTGCTTATCCTGTTTCAAAATAAGCAGTTTAAAGGAGGCTGTCAAAGATGATAGGCCACAAATCCATGTCATTCTTTTGATTTGCAACAGCAAAGCTGAACCCTCCCGTGTCCCTCCCTCAGCAGAACAAGGGCTTGTGCTCCCTGGCAGGCTGCAGTGATAACACAGCCCACGCTGGCCAGAGGAGACCCCTTCCTTGGGCCGGGCTGCTCCTTTGAAAGGGCCTAGGACTACCCCGATGGCACGGGGAGTATCTGGAGAGCTAGCTCACCGAATTCGGTGGTGCTATTTAGCACTTGTGTCCACCTGACAGACCCATCCATCACTGGTGTGATGTGGCTTTATTGAGCAGCAGACTTGGGTAAGGGACCAGCTGCTGTGGGTAAGTGCCGAAGCTCTTTGCTCTGCTTGACTTTGTGTCTGCTGTCAAGAATGGGGCCACAGGCCCTTCTGAGCAATACTGAGCAGCTTCACTGCAGTCTGAGCACTTAATGACTCTTTTTGCAAGTTCAGTAACCACCAATTAACTACTTAAGGCATGCCAGAGGAGGATTAACAGCCACGTAATATATCAGGTATTATTCATCTTTAGTAAATATCCCTTATTATTGATGCTAATTATCTCATGAGCAATAGCTCTGATTTAAATCTCAATTGTGCATGTGGGACATCTGATTTAAAAGTGGTAGTGTAATGTTAAGTGAATTTTGCTTATTGCAATGCAAAAGCTAGTGTTTGTAACATCAGAGCTGGACCAGCCCAAGTGTCCAACAGGCACTGCCAATAAAAGGAAAAACTGAGAAAAGTCTCAGATGTGAATCAAGAAGTTTATTGGCCCATAGTAGTCTGTAAACATTCACACATTTCTAGGGGCAAAAATCCCACTTCCCTGGGGCTGAGGGAGGGCTTTGCAAGTTCCTACCAGCTGGGTGCTGCTGGGGCTGCAGGTGCCTGGGGAACAACTTGCTCTGAGCTCCACGAGCCATTTCCCAGTCAGAAGAAGACACTGAGGAGAGAGCTGAAAGGGTGTGGGCAGGGGATGATAAATGAGGAGGAGGAAAAAAAGAAGCACAAATGGAGGATGTGAAAAGAAGTGTTTGAACTCTGACTGCAGTAGCATCACCCCACAGATAGGTTTGATTTCTGTATTCAAGCTGTAGGAATAAAGCATCGCCCTTGATGATTAGTGAGGATCAGCACGGCTAGTTCTTGAGAGAGGAAAATAAACCAGGTCTGTTAACAGTGATAGCTCCAAAAAATCTAGCAGATAATTAGAGGAGTGTTTAGTAGAATATTAGGGTGGGGGAAAAACCCAAATCCTAAATATTAGAGATCCCCTGGGGCACTACTGGGTTCAAGCCTACCCCAAGGTCTCCTGGCAGTGTGAGGACGTAGCTCGCATGGGCCTACTCTGAGGTCCTGCAGCAAGAGACCATTTGCTTCACAGGTGCAGAGGTCCTGGTTTCAGGGACTAGTTAACTGTCATAACCTCTGAATTAAGATTAGTCACAAACACGCTGCGGAGTGGCTATCTCTGGATATCCCAGGGACCACCAAGTTAGTCAGGACACTCTTGATTCTTGACTACACTTTTTTTAATGAGGTGCAAGTCTATAACCAGAAGACACTAAAAAGCAATTGCATTAAATCAAGAACTACATTTGACTTTATGGATTGTTTATGAGATCTTTCTTTTATTAATTCTTTATCCTTTAATATTATAAAGGATTTGTGTCTACAATAAATAATGTAAAGTTACATTACATCCTCTTTGGCTTAAAATTTTAATATTGCTATTGCCCATCTCCATAAAGAAATTGTATTTGAGGTCATTGCATATGTACAGCTGCAGTCATAACCCTAATGGAATTACTATTCAAGCACAGGCGAGATTAGTATGAACGCCAAGAAACTACCCGTCTGTCAGGGGAAAAGGTAAAAGTTCAGAGTTCAGCTTGCATCCAAATTATTTATCTCCCTAATAACTTAATAGATTGAATATATTACTTGTCAGTGACCTTGATGTACAACAATAAAGACCCCTTGGTTGTGTCAGAAAATATATGAGACTATAATAAGTAGTACTTATGTAGTGGAATAAAAACATATTCTTTATGATAATGAAGTCCCTTCCCACAAGGACACCACAAGGACATGAAGGCGTGTAAATACAAACACCAGCTTGTGTTTGACTGTGGCTGGAGAGTGGTTTCTGCCCTGAAATCAGCTGAGGAGGTGCTGGAGTAGGAGTCTGCACCCTGTAGATGTTCCAGGGTGTCTGCCTGTGCCACGGGTCTCTCCCCACATGGCCAGGGGTGGCTTCTGCCCTTTGCCACTCGGCCAGACACCGGGCACATCCCACATCCCCTCTGGCAACCACTCCCTGCAGAGAGTTAGTCCCTTGCTCTTTTGGAGAGACCTGTGACTTCATGCCATATCTAATTATTTCCATTCTGGATCTCCCAAGCATTTAAAAGAATCGTTTAAATTAGAGTTTAGGATCAAAGGTAATACTGCAAATAGGCATGTTGTAAACATGCCTAAAAATAGGAAGGTAATTTCCCTGAGTGCCGTGGTCTCCGTAGCGGTGCAGCATGATGTCTCTCTTTCTGTTTCTATGTCTATTTTTCAAGGCTTTGCATTATCTAAAGGGGAAAACAAAAAGCCCTCGAAGGATATTGTTCTTTAATAAGGCTTATGATTATGGATTTTTTTTTTCTTCCTCAACCAGCACAGAATCACCATTAATACACTCAAATGGAATGAGTATCTCCTCTCTTAATAGGTCATTTTAATCATATATTTAAAGTTTCACTTGGAGATCGAGGAGGAGGATGAGAGGGAAGGCAGAAGAAGAGGAACTTATTTTATCTGTTGGATGTTTTCCAATTAACCCTCATGGTGTGCCCACCTGTGGCACCTAAACCAAGCGGAGCACAGCGGTGGTTGTGCAGCTGCCTCCAAAACATGCTGGGATACCCCAGGTGTGGACTGTGTAGAAGGTGTCCTGTGTCCCACCCTGAACACCAGTCTTGGAAGACACTGTGACATCCTTTCTCTGAGGTCTCTGGAGGTACAAATCTTTCTTTCCTCCTCCACCAGCAGTGCTGTGTGCTGGGTTGAGCCTGCAGCCCCCTCCCCGAAAGTGCAGGACCCAGCCCTGGGCTGAGGAAGGACCTGGAGGCTGGTCCCTGCTCCCAGAAAGCCCACCAGAGCTGGCATGTGTGTGGTTGTGCTCCCACTCCCCAGCTGCTTATCCCAGCAGCCTCACGTTTCTGATTGTATTTATGGCCACTTAATCTGTGCTAGCAGCCAGGATCAAATATATCTCCAGGTATTGATCAGCTTTAGGCTGATAGAAGTTCAAGCTCATGAGGTCTCGGTCTTTGACCCTCAAATAGGATATGAATCTCAATCCAATAGACTGATATTCACACGCAGAGGCTGCCCAGGGTTGCAGGCTGCAAGGGAAAAATCAATGAAGAGTGCTAATGATTCACAATTTATAGAGCAGCTGCCATTTTAATATTAGAATAAATGTTATATTGCAAAGGGATGGGAACATAGGTGGTGGCATGGAAAATATTTCTTTAGAGCCTTTTCTGCAAGAAAATGATGTGCACAGGATTTTATGAAGTATAATTTATTGGCCTCATTTAGACTTATAATTTAAAACTCCTTATGAAAAAGGTATTTAACTAGAGTGGATTGGGTAAGGAAATGGCAAGGGCAGAGCAGGCTGTCTTAGAGTGCTGCAAGCACATGCTGGTGGGGGAAAGGAAGCAATATCCTAATACAGGAGACTGGATGTAAGAACTCCCCTTCTGCTTAAACATTCCTGCAGCATCTGGCAACAAAGAGGCCCCGTTCTCTGACCTGGCTCTTCTGAGCACACTTGCAAATTGGAGAGAAAAAACCAAAAACATTCAATGTGCTGATGAAGTATATGGCACATGTTAAGATGAAATAATGGATGATGTCAGAGTGGAGGGGTAGGGCAGGGAACTCTGCTGAATCAGTGTGTGAGGGCTGGAGAGAATTGCTGAAGCCAAAGAGAAGGGACATTGCTACAAGGCAGGTTTTGAACCATGGGAGTGTAAAAGGTCTCTGTCCAGATCACACGGGTTTTAATGTATTCTCAAATTAATTCATTGCAAATAGAAATGAGTTCAGTTTCCTTTGAGGTTTCTTTACAACAGCTCATGGGGACAGGTAATTGCCAGACTGGCAGAGAGGCAGGAGTGAGAGGGAGCTGTCAGAAACAAATGGAAGGTAAACTCTGCCCTTTTGCCTCTTCCTTGGCTGTGATACACTGGGACTGGAGCTTGGGAGCCTTTCTGGAGAGAGCCAGGGGGAGGGAAGGAAATTTCTTCAGTCGCTGCAGCTCCCTGGATGACCCTACAGCTTGGCCCAGGCTGTTGTTGGTGGGCTGAGCTCTTTTTGGGTTATATGTTGGGGCCAGACGTGTCCTGTGAAGCAGCTTTGCCCCTGCCCATCCAGTACCATGTCCTGGAGGTGGCTGTCAGGGCTCTTTGTTAGGACACGGTGTTTTTTCACACCCCTGTAGAGAGCAGCATCCCCATGTTGGTTTGCAAGTCACCCTTCCTGGACAAGAAAAGGCTTCACCCTGGAAGGACTTCCTCTTTCCCTTCAGCTTCCAGCCAGAACCGCACATTTTTTGCTTCTTGGTTTTCTTGTGTAGTAAGTCTTCACCTGCAAGTCCAGTTCATGGGACACTCTTTCAGTGTATAATAATATCTTTCCCTGCATGGATGCAAATGGTAAAAGGGTTTTCAGTACAAAGAACCCAGGCTTTTTAGAACAGACAAGAAAAGATGGAAATCCTACATCAAAACCACAATTTATGGCATCCGTTTTGGCCATCTCTGTATTTATTTTTTATAGGAGCGAAAAGAACTTAAATAATTCATCTGCCTGAGAGCTCATAACTCTCTGGCCTGTGTAGAATATCTTTCATATATCTCATAACCTAGAGCCTATTGACAAACTGTATGAAAAATAACAGCCCTTTCACTTGCAAAAGCAAAATCCAATTTATTGATTGTGATAGTCTAAATAATGGCATTTCTATTGACCAAAAGGTATTGCCCAAACAGGTGAGAGTTTACTTAACTCGGGGCACGAAATGTCCCACACATACCTTCATAAACCCAAAATTTACTTGAGCCTTTTCCTTCCTTGGTTACGCTGCCACTGTGACCAAACTAGTTTGCAGTGCTTAATGAAATTAAACACAAGATCTCTGGGGGCTTGTGAGGAGAAGAACAGACCCAGGGCATGAACATTTTTTGTCTGACAAGAGATAGCAAAATCTTACCCATAGTAGACACATACAGCTGCCATTAGGTGCTCTGAATTCAGAGATTGGAGCTCCAGGGCCCCACCTGTGGCTGTTGGGTACCACCACCAGTCTCGGGATCCCGTAAGCAGGGTGCCGTTTGAGTGGAGATGGCTGGATGTGCCTGAGGGTGTCCTCAAATTTCCTCTGGAAAGGGCCATGGAAGAGCTCACATAGTGACTTTGAGATAAATTTGTATTATCTGTGTAAGTCTTTCTGCTTCATCAATGGACCTCTCCTCAGTTTTTGGTTCTCTGGTGCTGCCTCTTTTATTTAGTGGTCAGTCATGACTCTGGTGCTGTGCTAATACCAATCCAGTGAAATCCTGCAAGAAAGCTGCCATTCAAGTGACAGATTAAGTCCTAAAACTTTCACACAGATCTGACTCTAAACCAGTTGGGTTTGCTCCGGGGTCCTAAACTTACAGTAAGTTTTGCTTTCTTCACATTTTGACAGACTTTTGCTTTCCTTTGTGTCTTTTTTTTTATTTCCTGTCAGATTCTCTCTCCTAATTGGGTGACAAATATTGTTACAGTCTCATAAAATACTGAACCCCCTTCCCCATCAATTCTGCCTGTTGGAAAATGTTGTTCTCCGATCCCAGCCTTGCATACATTCTATTATTTAATTCATAAATGCTTAAATAGGGGCCTAAGAGATCCCAACTGTGTCTTTTTACATAATGAAATTACAAGGAGTCATATGTTACTATCATCCATAAACTTATTGTGCACTTTACATAAAATTCAGATGGGGTGGCCCTGCATGCATGCATATTTTACATTTTCAACTTTATTAAAGAAATGAATAGAGTGCTGGAAAGGCTGCTTTGCTGTACAGTCAATTCAGATCCTGGGGGCCATAAATCTGAAAGCCTATGATTTGTTGTTCTTTGCTCACAATAAATTAAGCCTTTCTTGATGGAAAGGTTGGCTACACTGGTTGCAGTTTAGGTCACAGTATTTGGACAAAGATGCATCTGGACCTGCCGGGAAGGGAGTTTGTGCTGGGTCCAACGAGGCAGGGGTGATATCTTCATTTTTATCAAGCTTCTGGAGCTGATTCTATGGCACAGGCTTTCAAGACAGGATAAGTGAGTGAGGTGATTTTCATCTGCAGGCTGATTGCATTTTAAAGGCTTTTGATGTGCTCCTTGAAGCTTTTTCACCTGGATGAAGCAGTGGCTTAACCAACAGGGACAAAGTCAGGGCAGGATGCAGGTGTGATTTGGGTGGGACAGCCAGCAGCTCTGTCCCCATTGTCTGCCCTGAAAGATGCCACCAGGGCAGGTCTCAGGAAAAAGGAGGTCTCCTGGGTAAAGCCAGCCCTGTCATCCACATGGCCTGCTGTGGCAGAGACATGTGGGCATTGCACAAATACAAACGTGTAATTTTATCACCACTGCTAGTTCTAAGTGTCCTCAATTGCCACTTAGTGGTGCCTCTGCTGGGTAAGGAATCAGTTGATAGGCCCTGGTGAAGCAAAAAGTATTACTGTTTCCACCAGGAAATCATAATATCATTTAAAAACAAATCATTTCAAAGTGCTTAAGTCTGTCATGTCTAGCATGAAGGAAGATTTAGTTGATAGTCGCTTATATTTTTCCATTAAGAGAAAATTATCACTATTCCTATTTTTTTTTTCCCCTTATCTATGTTTAAACCTTCTTTTAGTCAGAAAGGAAAATTGTTCTTGCCATTGAATGAGACAAAGGGCTGTTCTGTTGAAATGGTGGCTCATTTAGGAAATAATCTCAAAGCAATCCTGGAATAACAAAGTATTCTGCAAAGCCTCACCCCGGAATAACCAGTGTCCCCTGCCAGAGATGCAGATTAGCTCGCTGCAGTATGTTCCTTTTCTTGTCAAATTTTTCAATCAATAAGGTGAGATGAGCTGCAAAAATGCAAAGGAAGTGGTGTAGTTACCAAAGTGTCAGACTTCGTGTTTATAGGAAAAAAAAACCCCAACAAACAAATAAGCAGTGACTTCCTTCTCCCCCCTCCCCTCCTCAGCCTGGGAAAGGTGACACTGACAAAAACAACATTCCCAGCTTATTGGTCTCCAAACCAACCAAACATCAGAAACTCAGACATAACTGTTGATAAATTGGCACTTAACCTTTTCCTGGAGATGCATTGTTTGGGAACACAGATATTGCTGTAATTCTATACTAGTCACATGAAAGTGTGTGAGAACTACAGCTGTTTAAGAATTCACTAAACAGCTCGGGGATATTGGCATTAATTTTATCACACTAAAATGTAAAAGTTTAATCTTTTCTGTCCTATTACTACAACAAAAGATTGTTAGGTGTGGGTGGCACACTCCAAATTTGCTCTGAATAAATACTGGGTGAAGAATATAAATTTTGTTCGAGTGAGGAACATATTTCAAGTTTACTATTTAAGTGGTCAGGTCCCATGTATCCTCCAGGCTGGAATTCACCTTCCTGGAAAGACAGTACTGTTAACTGGATGTTAACATTAGATGAGATTAGATCTCAACAATAATCTGTTCCTTATCAGCATGTTTTCTTGAATTAAAATTTAGCCCTGACTTGTTGAAGCAGTGTCTATGCTGAGAAGGTCTGGCCATCCTGTATCTGCTTGGTGTGCTCAGCTAAGGCTCACAGGGCTCTCCTGATGTCTTCTCCAGGTCACGCTTTCCACCATGACCTAAATCTTCCTGACTAAATCCTTGTGCCAAAGGCCTTAGCTGAGAGCTGCCTGGCTGTGGCTGGGAGATGCTGACATGGCAAACCTGCTCTGCCCTTCAGCTCTGGCCAAGGACTTTACCTGTTAATTGCCAGATAGTAATCATCTGGCAGGTACTGGCTGAGAGAGCCGATGTTACTGTTAACACCACAGAATGGATTGATTAAAATAATAAAAAGAGAAAAATGAGAAACCTGAGCCAGTAGCTACAAAATCCTTGTGAACTTATTGTGTCCCCAGTGCCATGGGAAAGCTGCTCTGGCCCCTACAATCCACATACCTCCAGTGCTCACACAAAGCACCTGACAAACTCTTCCAAACATCAGCCTGGACTTGAGGGGAATTGCTTTTGCTGAACAGTGATTATAATTCCTGCTGTATATCCAGATTTTGACAAGTAAATCTCATATTTTAAACACAGGATTAAAAAATTTTATTACTACATTGGGGATTAAGTAGTAAAGCCCCAGAATGTAAGTCTGCAAAGTAGGAAACACAGGAAAATAAAGTGAAATCTATTGTTCAAAATAGCTCGGGCTTAACCCTCTGTCACCTGGTGCAGACCCAGGTTGCAATGGGTCCAGCCCTGTAATAATTATCCCCAGGTTTCTTGTAACATTTCACAGGACAGGTCAGGGATATGGAATTTCTTCCTGTTGTTTTCCAAATCCCTCCATTTCCAGGCTTGGCCGCACCATAGCATTTGGAAAGAACAGTGGCATTGAAGAGCATCCCAATGAGAAATTCAAGCCAGTCAGTCTCATTTGCTGCACTGACTTGTCTGATTAGGCACAGTTCATTTCCATTTCTCCTTGTTTGTTTTTAGAGAGAAGTCTTTTTATTAAGATCTCCATTGTAGAAGTGCAGGAAATATAACAACTTATCAGCTGACAAGTTTTTTTTTTTGAGCCCTTGGATGAAAGGCTGACCCCACAGGAGCCAGTAGATGTCTGGCCCTTGTTTTCAGTGAGCCTGGGATTTCACCTAAAATACCTAATTTTGAACCTGGAAGGGTGATCTTGAGAATGAAGCAGAGGACAGGGAGCTGGAAAGTGTGGGTTTTGTTTCCAAGTTGTGCACTGCCTCAGAACGTCCCTCTGCAAAAATGATGGATAATAGTATTTCTGTACCTGCCAGGTAGAAGTTTAATTCATCTGTGGGTAGTCAGTGATTTGAAATCCTTGGCTTGAAAGCTGTTATGGAAATGGAAATAATAATTCTTCCAGGATGATTTTGAATGCACAAATTTAGAGGCTGCCACCTTGCACCTCTGACTTCAGAGAGTGAACTCGCAAAAGGTACTGTTGTCACGCTGCTCAAATTTCCTTCCAAATATTCTCATCCAGAACAATGAAACACTCCGATAAAAGTGAACTTTACCTCAGGGAAAACTGTAGCTGAAACACGTGCACCAGTAACCATCTAATGGAAAAAAAGAATCCATTTTTGGATAAAGACATTGCCTGGTGTTTACTATGTCTCTTCTTCTTCTCTCCCTGAGCTCACACATTTGATAAATTGCACTTTCCCCAGAAATACTGGATGGCAGAAGCTGCTGGATTCAGGACTGAGTAGAGTTAAGGACTTGATGATACAATGTATTGTGCAAAACTATCAAACAAGAGCTCTGGCTATTCCTAGGATGTAGCTGTTTTCCACCAAGATTGCTTTTCTGAACAGCTAATGAACACCTAACATCCAATTAGCTGTCTGTTCCTTAGGATACAGCTTAGGAATCTAATAAAGTCACAGGCACAATCCTAAATCTTAAGCATCTGAAGCCCTTGCTCTTGGTTCTTTCACACAGTGAGAATTCTGACTTTTTTTGTGACTCTTTGAAGGAATGTTTCTGTGTCCCCAGCAAGGCCATGGGAGCTTTTCATTTGTTTTTTAGGATTAACGGTGAAACGGTTGATAAATGTAAAACTTGAGAGATTCCTCTGCTTTGCTAAGGGAGGTAAATCTATCTAATCATAGGTTAATTACCAGCTATTTTCACACTACCAGAACATTCTTAAAAAACAAATCAATGTCTAATAAATTATTTGTGTGTGTCCAATAATTAAAGCCCTAATGCTCAGCACTCCTCAACTTCTACTGTGCTGAAACTGCCAGAAGATGCTACTTTATTCTAGCAGTATCAGCAGCACAATCCTACATAACCCACTGATTCTTGCATAAGGAAATAAAATTATTGAACATACGATTACTTAAACCCTCTCTATAATAAGGAGCTATAACAGTTGTTGGCATAATAAATGAATATAGAGTTATTTTGCTATATCAGCTGATGTACTATCAGCTACATTCCTACTTTTCCAGGCAAAGAACACAAAGAGATTTGAGCATGCTGAATACAAAAGCTGTAGGCAGGAGTAGGGGTCATTCTGGGGCCAGAGAAATTTTAAGTTTTCCTTTCTATGTAATTTTAGACTTCTTTTGATATGGTTCTTAATTAACTGGTAAACTTGTCTTTTCATCTCCAATTAAATGTATTGACGGTGCGTTCAGACTTGGCTTGTAATCTGCTATTTTCTCTTTGGTGTAATCAATACAGAGATGTCAGAAAGCTACAGGTGACATTAAAAAGAACTTTTCTTTATCCCACATAATTAATTGCCCCTCTCTCTATCTTCATTCCATTATACAACCAGTGTAAAAAATAAAAAAATAGCCCAGACGGCTGCCTTAGAGGGAAACTGAGGTTTTTTTGGTAGTACTGGGCTTCCTTGGGTGAAGCAGAGCTGAAGGACTGCAGTTTGGTAAAACAAAGCTTATTTCTTTGTATTTGAGATGGGCTTTTAAGAGGAACACCAAAACAAAAAAATAATCTGAGAAGGCTTCATCTCTCCTCACCCCACAATTTTTGTGCTAGTAAAATGTCCCTTCTTGGCTTCAGAACAAATGCAAAGCGTGTGGCCAGTGGCTAGTACCCTGGGCAGTTTCAAAGCCAAGGCATGCAGCAAAGGAGAAGGCGGTGACAACAATTCTGACTTAAAGAAAGAACCCAAAGTTGGTGAGCAGCCCAGGTTTGCGAGCTGGAGGTGCAGCAGGTAGATGTAAATGAAACTCATGGCCCTCAATTAGAGCCTTACTACCTCCGTGTGCTCCACAAAGCCCGGTTGCCCCAGAGGGAGGGCTGCTGTGGGGTGTCAGAGCCCATTGTGAGGGGACGCCTGCTGCACTCCCTGTGATTTGTTTCAGAGCTTCTGTCCCTCGGAGGAGCTCACAGGGACCACTCTGCTTGGTCAGAGTCTTGGCAGGGATGAGATGAGCAGGGAGAGAAGGTGTGAAGTCAAAGGAAACCCTTCAAGATGAAGGATTTAGCATTGTTTGCAACTTATTTTACCGGAATTAGCAGCTGTGGTTGTAACCTAGAGACTGAAATCCAGAGGTGGTTTCTGGATGTCGTTGTGTGAGCTGAAGCCCAGGTTAGCTGGAATTGAAAAAACTCAAATTCAGACATCCTTTGTGTTTAGGGGATGTTTGGGTCATGCTCACATGGGGGTGCAGCCACAGGGTTGCACCACCCTTCAGAAAATTCAGGGGATGGAATTCAGTTGTTCAACAGGTTGACTTCGTGCTGCTTCTCTTGCCAACTCTAAAAGTACTTGGTGATAAATAATAGATAAATACCGGAGGATAATGTTGCTCTGCTGTCGTGAATTGCACAGCGTTTTTATCTCTTAATGCATACTATGTAGTGGGGCTATTATTTGGGTAAAAGCTCTGGGATTTGGCACAACAGAAGGAAGAAAGGAACAAAAGATGACAGAAAAGGCAAATGGAGGTTATAGTTTTTATTAATTAACTTCCTCTTTGGCCTTTACTTTCATTCCTGCCAGCAATCCAACTCCCTGCTTTGTCCATAAAGCCCCATAGTCCCAGGTGACTGATCCTGGGGGGAGTTTATGTTACATTTAAGATAAAGATAAGGCTGCAGGTAAGCCAGACCTAATGAGTTTGGAACCAGTCCCTGAGCAGCTGGGCGAGGGGAACCCCATCATGCTTCTGGTGCGGTAAGATTATCCAGCAGTAAAGAAGGCAGCACACAAAAAGGAGCTCATTGAGGATTTGGGCCATGGAGAGCAGAGGGGAGAGGTAGCACAGGGGGGGCAAGTGGACATCAGGAGAGCTTGGGACCTAATGGTGGAGGTGGCAGCTCCAGGCTTTGGGGCTATCTCTCTCTCTCTCTCTTAACGGTGCAGGGTCCCTGGCATGGTCCCTCCTGTCACCATGACAGGGATGGCTTGTCCCCAGCCGCCTCGGAGGTGGTGGTGGCGGGGTGTGACAAGAGGGACCAGGGAAGGGCTCCCATAAACCCCCTCAGCAAGCATTCCGGGCAGGCGGCTCCCCCCGCACAACCCCTCCTCAGGCAGGACCTCTGCCGCTCCAGGCCGTGCGGCCGGGGCAATCGCCGTACCCTGGGGAGGGAGACAGGAATAAAACCGGGGAGCGAAACGCGCGGCGGGGAAGGGCGCAGCCGCCGCCTCCCTCAGGCGAAGCGCCTCGGGGCCGGGGCCGAGCGGTTGTAACGGTTTTAACGGTCCTAACGGCCGCGGCGCGCGGCCGCCGTCCCGCAGGCTCTGCTGCCCCCTGTCGGCCCGCGGCGCCTCAGCGGGGCGAGGCCGGGGCCCGGCCCCCATCGATCGGGCTGTAGATTACCCAGCGGCGCTCTCCCCGGCGGGGCCAAAACCTCGGGGTTTTAGTACAGGTTCACCAAATTGTCAATTAAGTGCAAATCAATCCTCCGCCATTTATCACGCTGTTAATCCGCCCGCGCAGGCCCAGGCGAAAAATCGATCGGTTCCTGTCACCGGGGACCAATCGAGGAGAGCTGGAAGACCAACATCTGCTGTATCAGGGCAACGGCTGAAATTTATAATCTCGGAGAAAAATTGCTGCTTGCCAAGAGGCCCATTAGGAAGTTGGGGAAGTTCAGCGTGTGCGGGAGGGGGGGAAGGGGCCGTGACAAAGAGCCTGCGCGGGGAGGCACGGCCAGGAGGGCTCCTGTCAGCCCCGCCGGGAGACTCCGGCCCGAGAAGCCACTGATTTATTGAGGAGAGATAAAAAAAGATTACTGTTAACTCAGAGATCAATGCATTAATACATGCGGTTTGGGGGCTCTCAGGGGTATTTTCAGGGCTGGCGCAGGTATCCTGAGGGTGAGGGGCTCCTCAGGGCCCCCCTCCAGTTCTGGTCCAGGGGCAGCAAAGAGATATCAGGTTCTGCCACTGCAGGCTGGTAGGTGTTGGTTGGACTAGATGATCTTAAAAGGTCCCTTCCAACCTAGATGGTTCTGTGATTTGCGTCCCCAGAATGAATCCCTCTCAGTGACAACCCTCCTTCTCCAGCATATTTGGAAGGACTGTGGTGGCATTTACATAAAGCATGTAGGTAATCTTTCTCAAACTGGAGGTCAGGGTCATTCAGCAACATGAGCTTTATGGACGATGCTCAAAAGCACAGGACGAAATGGATGTGCCTTCTAGTGTGGCTTTGGCCACCCGCTGTCCCACCATGGAGATGCAGTGTGTGGGGAAGCTTTCATAGAATCATAAAATTCTCAGCATCCTGATTTCGTCTGGGATAGAGGTAATTTTCTTTCTAGTAGCTGCTGTGTTTTGGACTTAGTAGGAGAATAATGTTGATAAACCATATCAGTTTAGTTGTTGCTAAGCAATGTTCATATCAGTCAAGGACTTTTTCAGCTTCCCACAGATGCTGAGAGGGAGCACAGACAGGCCAGGTTGAATGGAATAATGAATATTCCATACCATAGACACCATACTTAGTATATAAATGGGGCTGGCTGGGGGGCAAGAATCTGTGATCACTGCCCAGGATGAGCTGGGCAACCGATCATCGGGTCGTCAGAGTGACTTGTATAGTCTTTTACCATTATTATGATTTTCCTTTGCTCTTACTGTTCTATTAAACTGTCTTTAGCTTAACTCACATATTTTTTTTTCCTTCTTTTCCCCATCCTACTGATGGGGAGGGGGGGGCAGACCAGGTCATGCCTACAGTAGCCAGCGTGCCTTTGTCATGTGCCACTTTGGTGTGTTGCAGAAATCCTGACTGTAGGAACATCTCAAATGCTCTCCAGAGCCAGCTGCTTTTAACCCAGAGCAGTGTTAGGAGCATCATCATAGTTATTTTTTACAATGCCCACAAAACAAGCACAGGTTTTGTGAGAGGAAATAAAATTTCTCAATTACTCCTGTGTGGAGCTACCAGGCTTGCTAGAAAGGTTGTCCAAATGCCCTCCCTGGAGGCTTGCCAAAGGTCAACCTGGGCAGAGCCTCTTCTGGAAGAGTTCACGAGGAGAAATGACTGTATTGGGGAGCTCATTTCTTGAGCTTCCTTTAGGGTCTTACCCAAATGCAAAGCTTGAAATGATAAGCACAAGCCAAGAGCTGGGGAATTAAAATGGTGAAGTGATTATTAGCTTAAAGAAGTGGACGCACGGTAATTTCCTCTGAAAAGAGTGGCTGTGTGCTGGCCGGTGGGAGATGGGGGGGCTCTGGGCTGTGATTTCTCATCTGACAACTGGGGTTGAAACTCTGGCTGGTTTTGGGGGGGCTGTCATCACCTCTCATGGGGAGTAGAGAGCAAAGTGTAGTGTAACTGTGCTCTCGTATCAGCTGGGGTTCCCTTGGTACAAGACTGAGAAGGAGAGATAGAAACTAGGCTTGTAAAGGGAAATTGACCCAGACAAGAAAAAAGTGTAGTCAAAACCCTTGTGGTTTTTATTCCCTTTGTCCAAGTGAAAAACCTACTCCTTTTTGTTAATAGCTGCACGAAGGTCAAGAAGTTTGGCTCAAGACTCAGTCAAACAATCACAAGGCAAAATTTTAAATCAGCAGTTTTCACAGCTGTAATCACCCTGTGTTTCAATATGAACCCAATTCAAAACTGCCATTATGTGTCTTAGTTTGTATCTTGCCAGAACCATAATTGGTTGGGTGCATTTTTCTGGCAGCTCTATCCGATCACAAAATTGTGATACAAATACAAATGAAAATACAAGTATATTTTTTGGCAATGCCAGAAATCTGGCTATAGATAATAATAATAATAATAAAAAGGCTGATGAATATATTATTGAACTGTTTAGAAAATGCTGTATTTCAGCTAAAGAAAAAGGTACTCTCTAGCTTCTCGTGCCACTCAGACGCTCTTTATACATAATGCTGTGTAGTTATTGGGGTTAATGGGAGCCAAGGAGAGTCGTGTGGATCTTCTCACCTCCAGCAACTTTCATTGGAATGAAAAAAACAAATTGAAAAGAAATGAACCCCTGGTGGGGTGTGTGTGTAACGTTTTTCTTATAAAATCTGGTAAAATATCACTCAGAATCAGGTTGGCTGGTCTTGGTTCCCAGATTAAGGAATTAAAGATCAACTAAACTCTTCTCAAGTATTTAAGAAATGAACCATCTGTATAAGAATCTAGGACAGATTACACTTAACCTTATTCTGAAGCAAGAGATTAAGATGAGAACAGCTACTGTAATTAAGATGCTGCAGATGCTGTTCACTAAATATTTGGCAAAGGAGGTATTAGACCCTTGTGCTGCAAGAGAGTGAAAAATAACACAGGGTCTTTTCTAAAAGAGCCTCGGTATTTTGTGAAATCCATCTCATTCCAATACCTCTTGACTGAAGCTGTTAGGCTTCCTCAGGCAGTGCTGTGCTGGTGATTCACTGCTGGGCTCGCTTCCCACGGGCTGTGGCAACGTTCCCCCCTGAATTCTTTACAGCAAGGCCAGGTGCCTGTCAGGAGGCTCTTCTCGAGTTCAACCCCTGCAAAAGCTTCTGGGAAAAGGCTTTTGTCTTTTTGTAGGAGATCAGAGGAAATGGTCAGGCTGTGCTTGGGATTCCTAGCTGCAACAGATCCTTCTTATAATGAGGGCTACGGCTCAGAGAGGAGTAAGGAGCCCTTGAAAGGAGATGGGAAGAAGGTTGGTTTTTTTATTGTCAGCATTTAAAGGTTAATGCAATGAAAGGGTTGTCCTGAAACCTTTCTTGAAAGTAAAGTAACTAATAAGTGACAGTATGAAACATTCTATGTCGTGTGTAGAATCTATCTATCTTGTATTTTGCTGCCCAAAAGGACTTGTTGCTGGTGCCTGCAAGAAGTCCAGGCTCCTCCTAACTGCAGAGAGCTCCGTGGAGCATCTCAGACTGGCAGTACATGGCTATTGCTGATTCAGGGATTTTTCAAGGATACACATGAAAGTCATTCCCTGTGTGACTGTTGTATGTGGTAGTGAAGGAAAGATTTTTGGCTACTGTGACTCTTGGTCATAAGGTGAAATACTCGAGCATCAATCTAACTGGCCTTGAGGAAGCCACAAGCAGTAATCTGGTTCCCACTGGGAAGCCCAGCCTTGGAGTGAGCAGAGTATTTCCGAGCACTCATCTGTGGATTGTGTCATAATGCATCAGTCTGGTGCTTAATGAAGTGTTACACAGCAAGTTTCCAAATTGGACTAGTAAAGAGAGCACTACAGCCCTACAGTCTGCCAGCAACTTGGGCTCCCAAATGAGGCAGGAACTAGAAATAAAACCAGGATGCTTTTTTTAAACTTGTTTGCCAGCTTTGGTACAGACCTCTATCTATCAGTAGTGAGAACTTTCTTTCACTTCCCAAGTGGGAGATTTTAATTAAAAAAAGAGAAAGGGCACTGAAGTTATTCATCAAGTGAGTGAAATTCAGAGACATCCATAGCACACAGTGAAATCAACCTGGGAGAACGACCAGGGGCTCATGTTCGGGTGAAATTGTCTGGGATGCTCACATTTATCAAGTGAAGTTATCTACTTAAGCATCACTTGTCCTGCTGGCAGGAGAGCTTTTCCTCATTAATGGACTTGGTCTACTTGAATATTGTCAAGGGTCAAACATTTTCCTAACCCTTTCCAAGTTTAAGAGCAACCCCTTAGGCCAAATGTGGAAGAGAGAGGGTCCATTCCCTCAGCTGCTTTGGGAAGCACCTGAGGTGATGTGTTGTGTTTGTGCAGTGCTTTTCCTGCATTGCTAGTTCTAAAAATGCTGGTCACTGGTAGACACCCTCTCGAAGGGGGTGGACTAGCTGCTACACCAGCACAGAGCACCGGGGAATAACTCTCCCAGTTGCCTTTATGCCAAACACGGAGCTTTTCCAGCCCTGCCTGTGCTTCGTGGAGGTTTGCCCAGCCAGGGCTTGGTCCGTGCCGTACCAGACAGACCTGTGTTCTTGTGCTTTGTTATTCCAAAAGCCTCACCTGAAAGGAGGGGGAGAACATCTTCAGAATATTATCTGCGCTTAATAGAAAGCAACACATTTGAAAGTGCTCCAGAAATGAGTTGTGCATTATTTAAAAAGGGAAGAGTATTACTACCTTCCTGAATCTCACTCTTCTTGCCTATCAGATTATGTATTTTTTTTTCCCAGGATGGCAGGGAGTTGCTTAAAATGAAAAATTGATCACAGTGAACAGCTGAAAACTGGTTTGCATACGTCACAGTTATTATTCAGATATTACAATGCAAGGCAGTGAGACCCATGAATACTCGCATGGAGGCATTTAAATATAAAAGCTTAGTATTTCCAACCCCAAACAATCCCTGCAGCCTGCCAACAAACGAGAATCTTACTGGAATACACATAAATCATCTTGTTTCTGACAAATCCTGAAGAAGCAGGGGGAGGGGGAACAGAATCCCTTGCTAATTCCCCCAAGCTGCTGTTTATTGAAATTAGGCAGCAAGGATAAACTATAGCTGGATCAATAATTATCTGTCTAATATAATCAAGTGCCTCCGATGAGAGCCTGCCGTTAAGCACAACTTCCTGCCAAACCCTTGGACAATGTTTCATGCAATGAGCTGTTGGGAGACTCAGGTGTTGGGAATGCAAAGGAGGATGTGTCCTGCTGGATCACTGCATTTCTGGAGAGGGCAGCTCCTGGAAACCACTCACCACCCGCCTTGTGCCGCTGCTGCTGCAGCTGCTCCTCCCTGTTTGTGTGGGTCACCACGGTCCTGGGTGCAGCACAAAGACAGAGGAAGAGACAGGCAAAGGCTGATCAACTCCCAGGCTGCGCATCACCTTGATCCTGCAACAGGCTTGCAGCTGGCGCAAGGCAGGAGTGGGCAACCCCTTCACATAACACAAAAAGCTCATTTTTGAGTCTGTTGTTTGGGTTTTTTTATGCACTGCATCCCTTCTATCCATTCCTGCTCAAAGTCTGTGATTCTCGTGCCACCAGCTAACTCACACGCCTGCTCAGAGGGGTGGATCTGGGGTCCTGCATCTAAGTGACCGGGCACATTGAGGGAGAGCAACTTTATCCATAGAGATGAGGACAGAAAGAGGGAGTGCAGCTGTGAATCCCGAAGCACAGCACAGTTTAACCAACACTCCCATCAGAACAAATGAACTGTGAAATAGAAATAAGCAAGAAACATTTCCTATGCTGGAAAAATGAAGGGCAGAATCCATTTTGCTGTATTTTGCCCACAAAGCCCTGACGCTTGGAACCACCATATTTACTGTTCAGATCATGAAGTTGCTAAGACTGCAGAAAACCCCGTGATTAAATCGCTGTAGAGACAGAGCTAATTGAAACTCTCAGTAACGGGGATGAAAGCAGAAAAGTATTCTGTTAGTTTTCTTCTCTAAAATGCTTTTAACATTCATCAAGAAGTTCTTTGCATTTTTCTGATTTTTAAGCTTCCTACTTGAAGTTTCACATCAGAGAGGTATTTTGACAGACAATCCAGTTAAACTGAGAATTAGGCATTTACAAGCAACTTTCTTCTGTTTCCACAGTTCAGCTGCGGAATATTAAAGGCTTGTAGGTGTTACTGATAGTCGTATATTGCAGCAATAATGTGTCCTACTGCTGTGAATGGCGCTGCAGAATTCATCAGTTCCATGAAAAATAGTTCCACGTGCACAAGTGTGGAAGTTCCCGGCAGCGCTTGTGCCCGGCCTGTGCCGATGGCAATAGCCATACATCACTCTGTGACATCGCCGAATGCTCCCCCACATACATATGGAAATGTCTCTCTGAAATGGAATTCACAATTCTGGACCCTCCCCAACACCTCCACAGGTACATATGTTCTTGGAGCAACTTAATGTATGTTCTGAGAGGCACAGCCTTATCTTTAATATCTTCATTTAAGATATTAAGATTCCCGCCTGCCTGTTTTTAGCTTGGATCAGAGTGTGGTGCAGGGATGAGTGTGAGGTCTACAGAAATTTTGGGTTTATAGAGGGGTTCTTTTCCCTTTTGTGAATCTGTGTTTCTTATAAATGAAAAATAATTAATTAATGAACGTCAAATCAAGATAAATAAACAGGCAGGTATAGACTTTTTCAGTGCTCTGGTTGGTGACATCTGCAGATGCTCACTAGATCCAGTCACAATGAGGACTCTGTAATTAAAAAGGTTTATGACTAATATCAGAAGCTATGAATGATCTCTCCTGTTGGAGAAGGCTGCTTCTAATGCAGACGTATGTTCTTCAGAGAGCTCGTGGTAGGCATTTAGACTTTGCTAAAGGCAGTATCTCTATAACACATGTGTGTGGTACTTGTGTTTCAGGTGGCAATACACAGCAGAGGAAGCACAACAACATTCAGACACAGAGTCATTTCCTAGCCAACTAGCAACAGTCCTAATTCATTCTGTACAAAGTGGTTTATTAAGTGGTTCTGTACAAAGTGCTTGCTTAAACCTCTTCCTGCCAAGCAGAACCCTGCTGGGCTCCCGGCTCCCTTCGCAGCCCACGGGCTGTAAATGCTGCCAGGTGAATCCCATTCACCACCTCCCAGCCAGCCTTTTCCTGGAGCTGGTAGGTTGGGAAAAGTCCTTTGAGACCAGCAGGGACAGGGCAGCCTTTTCTTTCCTTTCTGAGCACATGCTGAATAACCCAAATATTCTGCTAGGGAAGCTGCAAGGTACCCCTAAGGCACAATCTTAGAAGGATTTCAGGAATGGTGTTTGTCTTAAAGGAGCACAGGTGGGAGCCCTAGATATCACTGGCAGATCTGTTATGTTAGTTGATAGAAATAGCCCATAGAAGCTCTGAGCTATAAAAATCTGAGTAGACTGAGCTCCAGTTTGCTCTAAAGGAGGAATTGCTACTAAATAAAACCTTGTATTCAGAAAAAGGCTCCTTAAAATCTGTCAAGAATAGGAGACTTTAATACCCGTGCAGATAAAATCAGCCAGTACCTTGTGAAATCTGGCTCCTCAGAAATTGCCTACTCAATGAGTGTGAGAAACATTTAAAATTCTAATGCTCTAGGGCTACTTTCTCATCTACTTTTACACTAAGGTGAATAAGTTGAGCTGCTTTGAGTTTAGCCAAGTGTAATTCAGATCATCATTTGTGCCCCCTCCTCTTCTGTAAAGATGTGGGGCAAAATGTAAAGCTGCTGCTGAGACAAAGCTGTGAGGGGCAGGACAGCCACAGCTCTGCCTCTAATTCATATGGTGTGTGGGGATGTCACCTGTGCTTTTGCAAGCCTTTCCTTTTCATTTAGCTTTAGTTAATAGAAGCTGTAGCAATAAGGAGGTGATCTGATAGGTATCTGTGATTAAAAAGAAATTAAAACGCTCTTTGTTCTAGAGGGAGAAAAATAAACTTGGATCTCTCCAATGAAACAGCAGCCTTAAAACTGTAGTACTTAAATGTGGTGATTTGTGATTCTGCTGTTCTGAGAGCTCTTATGCTCAAAGTGCTTTATACAGCCAGAGGTCAACCCTGGCTGACTTCTCAGGATATAAGTCAGCAGCAGTAATATGTAAACAGAGAAAGATTTGACCTCTGGACTGTATTTACTGATAGGCAGAGGGTATCTTTGACTGTACCTCAAAGGAGGAATGCACAAATAATAGGATACGTTAAATTTAATCCTGACAGTCTTTTGCTACTGGATCTCTACACTGGTTTATATTGAAAAACCCCTGCAAACAGAAGTCCCATTAACAATAAAATAACTGCACTCAGTAGGAATATGTGTAAAGTCCAACTTGCACGTGTATATTTAGAGGGTTGAAGCCCTCCACAAGCATCCTACTCAGTGAATGCAATAGCTGAAGCCATGAATTAAAGATCTCCATTTGGCTCAGTGGTCTCTCCAGGCTAGGTTCATTCCTACTTACTGATTATTACTCACCAAATGTATAGTCTATGGAAATCGAAATAATTTGTTGTTGTTTTCTGGTCGCTGCATCCTGCAGAGTTATTGATTGTCTGGACTCAAGGTATGCATGTTATTGTAATAGGCTCCCGAGCTGTTAGCACACCATTGATTCAATATTTCTCTGGAGCAAAAACCTACTGCCAAGGAATTTCCAGGCACTGGGAGGCTGTAACTATGTCGCTATAAATTTTATTCTTAGCATTTTGAACTCAGAGAAAACTCTTCTAGTTGTTGCCAGAATAACATTTCTCGTTATTAGCAGTAGAAGCGGGAAGCTCATTAAAAAATGAGAGCAAGAGAAATTCCTCTTGTGAAGGGAAGCTTCTAAATATGTTTCACTGGTCCTATGTTGTCTCTTACCAGCCCCTGAGCTGGGGAGGCTGGACATCTCTGTGACTAGAGTGCAGAAGCAGTAAATAAAAACCCTCCATTTTGACCCCAGCTCTGACTTCAGCTGGTTCTGTGACTCCCAGAGTAGGTCCCACTCAAGATCTTGAGATCTGAGGTTACTCACTATTTTTCCAAGCCTCAGTTTCCTGATTTCCTGATCAGAATCCTGATGCTGTGGCTCCCTGTCCTCAAGTGGGGATGGTGCTCGTTGGGGAGCTGTGCACCGTGACTGTTGAAAGGTGGTCAAGCAAGTTGAGTTGGAGAGGGTTAGAAAAAGTCAGTTTGCTCTCTGTTTTGCCCCACACTTCTGTAATCCTGGGAAGGAGCCAGAGCTCTGCCATGGAACTGCTCGGGAGGTGAAACACAGACCCCAGCAACCTCCCTTGCTGGTGGGATTCTCTCCCTGCACGGCTGTGGCTGGTGGTTCTCCACAAAGTGTTACTCCCGTTTCCCAGAAACACACTCTGAGCATGGACTGAGTAAGGAGCCTGAGAAATCCTTGTGCATCATTGTCTTAATTATTAGTGAGGTACATGGGCAATCAGGAATCATTTAGAAAATGAGTGTAACCCATTGACTGTGGCTCTGCAGGACCATGGCTGAAGACTCTCTAACTTCTCACATATACACTCATATTCAATTATGTGCTTGACTTGTCTTTTTTTGGATGGCAGAGTGCTTCTTGCAGGGGCTGTAATGACTCCTGTGGAATAAGTGACAATGGGTGGGGTGAGGGCTTTATAACCATAAGTAAGGATCAGCTCATATTTGTCGGCATGGTTAATCCTTTGCCTGTTTCATCACTGATTCTCCCAGCTGGGCAACAAAGCCTGCAAGGAACCAACTTAAAAAAAAAAAAAAAAGGAAAAGAAAAAAAGCCCTGTGTGAAACTAAAGGAAATCAAAAGCAAATTATTTTCCAGATTATAGCCCTCCAGAGCTGCTGAGATATTGCCCATTTTTCACAGCAGACAAAAACATTTTCCTGGGGATCAATTTAGCTTCCAGAAGTCGGCTCCTTTCAACCCATAATCCATCATATTTCCCCATTTGCAATCTCTCTGTGTCTGAGTGTTTTAAGTTTCCTATGAATTATTTTATAAAGAGTATAAAGAGGCCTTTCTTCTTGCTGAAATGAGGGAGTTGCCTTTCTGCCCTATCAGGTCAGATACCATTAGACTGTTGTACAAGGGGGCCCTGCCATCCATACCTCCATATTGGCAACTACCTTAGTAGGCTCATCTGTCAAAGAGATCCAGTAATCAATCACTGCAGTGATCAATATGCAGCTTATGCATTCATCATTCCTTTGAGGAGACTATTAGGATGAAGTTGTCAGTGAAACAGGAACAAAGGGAGAAATATACTGAGATGGCTGAGGGGTGTGAATGTGTGTTGGGGCAAGAAAGAGGAGCTTAAAAAGAGGAAATACAGCCCTACTGAAAAAGGGGAAGGATTTTGCACCTTGAGGGAAGGAGAAGTTTGTGACAGATTTATCTGGATGCCCAGGAACGCGGTGCAGAAGGTGACTCATCTTTCAAGAGGCAGAGTGGTGTAAAAATTTCCAGATCTCTTGATTGGTGTGTCACGATGATTTGTGGGCTGCTCTGCCAAGGTAAAATGGGTACCACGAGGAACTGGGCACAAGCAAGCCAAGGAGGAACACGATGCAGGAAAGCTTGCAAACAAATCCATGAGAAGCATGTTGAGGCAGGGAGAAGACTATTTATTTATTGCTCTGAACTTGTACCTTTATTCCGTTTAATCTGAGCCCAGGAATTATTGCAAACATTGATGGTCGCTTCTGCCTTGAAAAATGCACCAGGGTCCCTCCAGGTCTCAGCAGCAGAGGGGCTTGGAGGCATTTCTGATGAGCATAATCTCCCTGCCTGGGGCACTCTGACTACAAGCCCCCAAAAGCACACATTAAATCTGCCCAGGACAGGACTACATTTCCATGTTTTCCCTGCCCAGAGATGCTCTGTACCCATCCTGAGCTCCGTGTCCACAGGGGTACAGCATGTTTTGCACGTTGGAGGGGAGAGAGGTGTGGAAAGTGGTGGTTGGTGTCAGGGTCAGTACCTTCTGGCTGTGCTTCTCTGGGAGGTGGGTGCCCAGCTCAGACTGGTTGTGTGCCTTGGAGAGTGGGAAATAAAGGACACATCCCTGTGCTCCTGAGCAAGGCCCTCCTCAGTCGGGTGAAATTCTGGCCTCTGGGCAGATATCCCAGCACAGTGTATTTCTCTTCTTCTACAGCTCCATCCACACCCTTCCCTGGTGTAACAAATATCTGGTGACACTTTTCATCTTGCTGTTAAGTGGTAGCAGTTTGGGGTCTCACCTTTCTCTCAAAGTGTCTCCTGTTGAGGCAGCAGAGCCCAGCAAGGGATCAGTGAGAAGGGTGGCTTGGAGTTGGGGACTGGGGGGACAGATGCTGTGTTTTTCCGTGGGCAGCTGCAGTTACTGTGATCACTTCGGTGTCACCCAGACCTTCACGGATGGTGATAAGAGCACTGAGCCATGCAGGCTCAACTCCTGCAGTCAGAGGAGTAGGGCTGGTACCCAGCTCTCACCCCAGGTCCAGTGGAGTCAGGGGAAAGGGTTAATTCAGTTGGACCTTGGGAAGTTGCAGGCTCGGTTTTGATTATTCCCTTATCCGATGGCAGACCCTTTATTTAGTCACTGTAATAATTTACATTAATTGGATATAATGCATAACCAATTTATGAGGCTGGGGCTAGGCTCAGCTTTTGCATGAAACTCATCATTGTGATGTGCTGACCCAGCACAATGGACTCGGATCTGCCAGTCCAAGGAGAAGTGGTGTTGGCCCACGTTGCCCAGGGCCAGGAGGGAGATGTGCTCAGCCCTGGGCTGGTGTGCAGCAGCAAACACCTCTGCATAGCAGGGCTATGGCAACTGCAGGGCCATCCCAGGGGGAAACACAGGCAAGGAATCTGCTTTTATACACATCTGGATGTTGCTGGAAGTCCTTCAGGTGTGGTTGGAGTGGGGCCCTTCCCGCCATTACCAGTTATGGGGACGTCTCTCCAGCAAGCAGGAGCAGTACGTGAGAGCCCGTAATGAAAACAGTAACAAAACAGTACAACAGAGAAGTGTGTCCAGCAAAATCCTTTAATGTCAGCTCCATAGAGGTAATTTTTGGATATAAGTGTGTAAGAGGACTGCCATGAAGAAATGGCACGCCACACTGGAACTCTGATTTGGGGGGAATATTATTTCCTTACCAGCTCTCCACATCCCTTTCTTTTTGATCCCATCCTCTTGTGCTGAGCTGCAGGCACAACTCACACCGTTTGGAGAGAGGGTTACGGTTGTGTTTGCCACAGGGTGTCTCCCCTCTGGTTGTAAATTGAGCTGAAAGAGAAGGAAACCCAGAGGTTTCTCCAGTTGAAGCCAGGGCTCTGTCAGGCAGGGGACTGCAGGCAAGTGGTGACTGGGGGGCTCTCATCCGGGGTCAGAGAGGACTCGGAAACAAAGAGAAAAGGGAAAAGCCTGTGATGTGATCCCTGGTGCTAATTAGCTTGACCCCAGAGATTGTGTCTTAAAGCAACACTGGTGACCTCTGACCGCAAGGTTTTCTTCAACTGTGATCCAATAAAAGCTGCAGGAATGAATTTTGCTTTGCATGTGGCCCCAGGGTATTTGTCTCTTAACTAATTTGTAAGAAACCTGCGAAAACATAGAAACCTTCCATTAACCTTCATATCCTTACTTTACAAGACACAGTTTCCTTCGTAGACCTAATGACCATTCATAAAAACATCAGTCACCTCTAACCTCGCAGCTCGGCAGCAAGACACATGCACCAGCACGGGCTCCTCTGCTGCGTGAGGACCATGTGGACGAGGCAAATGTGTGTCCATCCAGAGGAAACTCCTCCAGAGGTTCTAAACAGATTTTTTTATGGGACAACTGCTGGCAGGGCTGTATCCCTCTGCCCTGAGGTCCATCGTGCCCCAAGGGTGCAGGCAAAATCCCCATGGGGAATCGGTTGGATTAGGGTTGTACACAAGCAGAAGCCTCCAGGTCAAAGTGGTACAAAGTGTCCATCTTTTAGGGACACTTCTCTTTTGTACCAAGATGGCATTTCTCTAGGCAGGATCCCTGGAAAGCAATGAAGAAACTGTCTTGGCTTTCTCTGAGGTCTGGAGCAGAACTGCCATTTGCAAAAGGTCCAATGTCCCCAGCAGGGACAGACACTGTCCCGACTGCAGAGCACCTCAGGAACCGAGGAAAGGATCTGGCATCTCCTCCTCTGTGAAGCTCCAGCCAGTGACCAAGAGTCTGAAGTCCTTCTCTTGACAGTCTCTTCCAGGGTGCAATGTATCTTAGTCATTTGTACTAATAATTTATTACAGAATTAAGTGTATTGCATAGGAAGCACGCCAGTAATGCTTTGCCAGTCTATGTACAACACTTTGTTAATTAAAAGTATTAGGCAATATAGACTCCATTGTTGTGAATTAATCAGTTTAATTATGAAGAGGATTAAGTATCATAGTTAAAATAATAGCTTTTGTCATACACCAAGGTGAATGCCTGGCACATGATGAATATTTTTTCCCTTTAAATAGTAAATCATTGCCCCTGTTCATGTTTTCCTTCTCACGGCACTCTGTGGTCACCAGGCTGCTGCCAAGGGGGAGCAAGAGGGAACATCCCCCAGATTTC
>BJBW01002310.1:0-29562 GCA_004320125.1 Scolopax mira | reverse complement strand
ATTTGCTCTCTTCATTTAAAAAATGATTTACTCTCTTTTTATTTCCCTCTCATAAATCAACCCTGGCCCAGGCTCCAGGAGGACAGGCTCTGGAAAGAATAAAATACTGAAGCAAATAAAAAATTGAATCCCAAACAGATTCCAGGCATCCTCTGGAGCCAAAGATTCATCTCAAAGAAGAATAGGAGGGTGGCATGGGTTCAGGGCAGCGACAACCCCCTGAGCTGTGATGCCGCATTGCTTGCAGGAGGAGTCTGCAGCTGCAGTGGCTCTGTGCTGTGCTACCAGTCACTCCAGAGTGACCCTGCTGTCCCCAGGGATGAGGGAGAGAGAAAACGACTCTTGGTGTGAGAGAGCAGCACTGTGGACCCTGCTGCACCCCAGCCCGGGCCACCCCAGCCAGCAGACACTGAGCCAGGGCGAGCCCTGCTTCACCCAGGGAGAGCCATTTGCTTGGGTAGAGCTACCCAACTCACAGCCACAATCTGGTTTGGTAGGAGCTGGATGTGCCTGAGATGCAGGGGAATGTGGGAATGGGGAACAATCCAGGGGTCATCACAAAACCAGAGGGTGCTGCAGCTGGGAAGGGCAAGTGCTGCTCTGGGTCCAGAGCTCTGGCTCCTCCCGCAGCCTCTTCATCCCTGCTGCTGTTAGAGAGGGCTGGGAGCCCCGTCTCACGGGGCTGCTGGAGGTATCAAAATCTATTTCCTTTATTTATTTGGGGGATTACGCTTTTCTCTCGGGTAGGAGTGGAGCGCAGGGGGGTGGGGGAGTGTTGGAGGAGGTTTAATCCCCCAGACAAGAGGAAACCTTCCAAAAGGTTAATTGCTGGGCTTTGCGTTTTGTGTAGAGGGGCTGCTCACGTTACGGTGGCAGCGATGCCATCTGCTCAGCACAGCCTCTGCCCTGCATAATTCACCTGGCCCTGTTGGGCTGAGAGCTCCTGGGCCATTATTCATGAGGAAGTTACCTTTAGGCAGAGCTCAGGTAACCGGTTACCTGACACCCCAGACTGACTCCTGCTCTCTTGTCCTTTTGCCCTTATTGTTCCTGCCCCCAGGTTGTGGGAGTTAATAGCCCAAGGGGAGGAGGCGGTGGAGGAGCCTGCTGGGTGGTCTGCTCCCAGCCACCTCCTGCAAAGGCTCAGGCCAGTCCCCATCCCCTGTCCCCTGCCCAAGCATCACCTCCTGCTGCATTTGAATCAGTCATTTGGACTGGAATAGTAGGATTGATGCCATTCCCTGTCCAAGCCATCCCCTTGGCCCTTGGATGAGGACACGGTCACGTGCTGTGGAAGGACACTTCATTTTTTTTTACCCCTGTTTACAACCCATTTGGAAATTCCCTCTTGCTTCTTTAATGGTCACAAGCTCATGCAGGACTTCACCTGCTGCCAGAGATGTGCTTTGGGGTTCCAGGCTGCCCAATACATCACTTTTCCGATCACATTGAGGTAATTATTCACAGAATCACCTAGGTTGGAAGGGAGCTTTTAAGATCATCTAGTCCAACCAAATGTACTTCATGTATGTATGTGTAATGTACTTTAGCAGCACAATGAGACCAGGATTTTTTCCTTCCCCTCCATGCCCAGGCCTTGTGTGGGGCTAAGTCGTTTCCGTGAGGGTTTTTAACTTGATACTGAGTCAGTCTCCTCTGCCAGCACACCCATCTCACCCTTCTCATCTCCGCTCCGTAACCTGAGTTCTCGCCCCTGGTTTAATAGCTACCTCTCCATGAATATTTAACGGAGGATCTTAGCAGATGAGCTCCAGCTAACATGTGGCAAACAGATTTCCAGTACAATAGGGCCTACTAAAATGATGATGCATAAAAGAAACCCTGGAAGGAAAGGAAAGGTTCACTTTCTGGAAAGGGAAACGCAGTTTGTACAAGGTGAGTTCCAACCAGCAGCTCCAGTTATCAGAGAAAGAGGAGCACTGGGGGCTCTGGAAGAGCATGCAGGGAGTGCACTGGGGAGAGACAGACAGAAGCAGCTCAGGCAAATAAAACTGAGCTCTTTGGTTGGCCTAAAAAACTCTACATGAGTTTGGAATGGTTTAATTGGTATCCCTGCAAGATATTGCAAGCTGCCTCATGAGGACCCACAGCCCGGGACCCATCTCTAACGAGGCAGCAGCAAATGCAGAGGGGAAGAGTCTAAGGAAAGGGCAGTCCTGCTGTTAATTGCTGCCCCTCCAGCCTTCAGCATCCCACCCACTGGAGACTTCCCAGGCTGAAAGCAGCAGATGGACATATAATGCACAAAGTTCTGTAACCTTTTTCTAGCTTCTCCGTAGTGATAACTTCTCCAAATTCCTCCAGCAGTGAGTTCCACAGTTCATTGATGCTCTAGGGGGAAAAAAAATCAACCCGATAATTCAACTGCTTGATAACTTTATTGTGTGTCACTTAATTCTTGCACAGAGAGGAACTGAGAATAATTACTTTTTACTCATTTTCTTGGATACAATCTTGATTATTTGCAGACATCTACTGTATACAATTTCTCAATATACTCTACCCAGGTAAATCTGTGGTTCTGGGGTTCATTAATCGTGAAAGTGAGGATTAATTTCAGATCTAATGAGAGATTAATTTGGCAATTTCCATTCAGCAATGAGGTGAAAACCAGCAGTGTTGTCAATAGCGGAAAGTCTTTCTGCTCTATCGAACAGCTTGAATATTAACAATAATCTCCGCTGCTCTCCTCAGCCAAAAAAGAGATGCTCTGACCCCCACCCCCCAAGGACTCAATGATAAAGGGCCCAGATTACCAAATTAAACTGAATTACTTTGACCCATGTAAGGGCAACACGGTTTGCATAAACCATGGCCGTGTTCCTGCCTGAATTGCTCTCCAGCCCCGTGCCCGTGTGCGGGGCTCAGAGGACACTGAGAGGTGAAGGTCTCCAGGAGTCTCTGCAGCTGAAATATTGGTTATTTCACTGGGTTTCCCTTGTGAGAAGGATGAGCAGGATTTACAAGGCAGGGCTGATTTGAACTGAAGCAGAATAATTTCCTTTTCAAGCCCTAAATTCAGACTTTATGGCTTCCCCTGCTCCTTTTGGTTTGCTGTGTGTTTTTCCCCCCGTTCCCACTCGCCGTTTGCCCGGCTTGACGTGGGGTCTGAGGAGAGATGGCAATAGCCTGTGCCTGCAGCCTGGCAAGTGTAAATCAGGACACTCATTCCAGTTTTTAATCCCTGTATGTGCTTGTATTTCAAGAGGAAATAACACTGCTGGAGGCAGGCAGTGAGAGCTGGGGGGGGGTAGAAGCTTTTAACAGAGCCAGGCTTTTGAGTGGAAACAGAGCTTCTTGGGAGAAAACTCCAACAACACACGAGATGAAGGCTTGGCCAACTCTTAGCACTTAGCCAGGAAAGCTGGCACAAATCTTAACTTCCATGCTTTGGGACCAACAAGACTTTGCCTCCTAACACCCGCTTGCAAGAGGATTTAAAACAAATATGTTACAAGAGTGGTCAAGAAATCCATTAGGAAAAAATGTGAGGTTTTGAAGAAGGAGCCTTGCATTTAGGGCTTTTGCTGCAATACACAGATCATAGGAACAGGGTTAGCCTGCTCCTACCCCCCTCCTCTCCCAGGGCCTCCTTGCTCCTTCCCAGCTGCTCGGTTTCCCCAGGGTAAGGGATTCCCCGGGGAAAACCAGGTTCCTCTGTGCTGCAGAGCCTGGGCTGCTGCCGGGGATGGCTCTGGGGCAAGTGGGGCACAGGCTGCTCCAGGAGCAACATTGTGCTTCGTGCTAAGCTCCACAATTTATTGGTGTTAGGTTGAGGTACTATTACTTGGCATATTAATAATATCTTATTACATTTGTTCTTAAGAGTGGTATCATGTTGAAGGAACGAGGATTAATGGCACCTCAGTAATATTTACATATTTACATTATTAAAAAGCAATACGTCTTTTAGACAGCCCCAGGCATGGTCTAGAATTGCAGATGCTGTTCCAAAACCCGCCGCAGCCTTCACTCCTGATTCCTGTCCTGCTCATGGCTGTCCATCCTGGGTGTCCAAAGGGCTTAGCCACAGTGAGGAGACATGGGTGCCACTGGGCATGGCCTGTGGCTCCCGACACCCACCTCCTGCTAAGCCCACCCATCTGCCTGGCCATACCTCTTGTGTCTCCCTCCTACTCCACGGTCACGGTGAAGACCTCAGCTCTCCTGATGTCTGAGCAAAGGGTGCCCAAACCACCCACCCGCTCAGCAGTGGGGTAGGGGGGACGCAGCAGGATGGTGGGTTCCTCCCTGGAGTGGCTAAGGACAAAGGAGCAAAGGGTTCTCCCTCACCAGGAGCCCCCATCTCTCCCCCAGGGAAAGGCTCTGTGACTCAGTTGGAAGCTCCCAGTCACCTCTACAGTCCTAAACTTAATTAAAGCTGCCAGCTTCTAATTAAACCACTTAATTAAGTGCCACATTGTCAGTAGGTAAAGATGGAGCAGACTTAATTATTTAACACAATGACATAGAAGAAAAAACCCACTTTAAAAGCGTGACACCTCCAAGTTTGACAGGAGCCCACCAAGCATCACCCTGTGCCACCCAGCAGTGCCAGGAGCCCAGCCAGAATCCCCAGCAGCAGCTTGTTGTGAGTGAGGCCTTTTGGAACTATTTTGGGTTTCTCTAGAAAGGAGACATCTAAAATTTCCAATAACTGCCCTGTACTGCCTCTGCCTGGGTCCCTCTGAGCGGGGTCAGCACCAGTCTTCTTGACAACTCTCCATCCTCCCGAATCACTCCCAGATGTGGATCATTAACCCCAGAGCACAGGGCTGGCATCCTGACCCCACCAAATCAATGAGCAGAGCCCAGCTGCCTCCCAAGGTCAGGTCTTGCCTCCACAAACTCTCCAAGGCTGCTCAGCGGACTCTCTCCCTGCCCCAGAGCCCCACAGAGCATCACTCTGCTTCACCCACCAGCTACTTTGTCTTATTTCAATCTTCCTTTTAAAACTTCTTTGGCTAAATGCTCCTGTCTGAAGGGGGTCATGTAACCTGAGTGACTCCCAGGTTGGCATTCTGTGGGTAAGATTAATGGTAACGTCTTGTCAATAAATCCATAAAGACCCCAAACCCGGTGATGAACGTGCAGAAGGTAAAGGCAATGGTTAATATCTTCAAAATAGGCCCCAGAGCCTTTGAGTGCAGGGGAAGAGGAAAGCACCGGTGACCCTTGTTAATCTTTTTATTGGCTCCAGCAGCTATTGGCACCTTTCGCTGGCCAGAAATTTGCAAGTCTTTGGGGAGCAATGATTTCACAGTCGGGGTCTCTTTGAGAGAGAAAAAAAATCCCTTTGCTCCTAAAATGGGACTATTCTTCCAAATGAAAATTGACATTTTGGTTTGAACTTCGCGACCTCCAGTAATCACACTAATGGCCTTAGCTGGCTGGCTGGGAGGGAGCTGGCTGTGGCCAGGACTGATGGGACCTGTATGGATTGCTGGAAATGGGCCGGGAGATGAGGACAGGAGAGGCTGCTAAGGGTGGGCTCTGACTGGCCAAGGCTTATTTCTGACCTGCTCTCGAGACTTTCAACTGCATCAGGGTTGATCATGGGTATTGGACAAGGTATTGGGAGAGTGGTCACTGAGTGCTCTCAGCCATCCATCCACCCAGGGGCCATCCATCCTTGCTGAGCCCTTACAGCTAACGAGCACCCACAGAGCTGTCTCATTAGCAGCAGTGGTGTCAGCAGCAGAGAGCACACCACGGCTCCCAGGAGGTGTCTCAAGGACCAGCAATGCTGGGTGAGGCTGGAGAGGGTCTCCCTGCCCCTCAGCCCCAGGGTCCGAGCCCAGCTGTGTGCGGTGGTGACTGGGAGCAGAAGGAGGATGCTGGTTCCCAGGGCTGCGGTGTCACTGGGGGCAGCCCCTGCCAGGGCAGAGCTGGAGGCAGTTTCCCTCTGGCCCCTCTGCAGACATTCTGTGGGTGAAGGTCCTTCCTCCTCCTCCTCCTCCTCCTCCTCCTCCTCCTCCTCCTCGCTGGTGTCTTTAGGGAAATGCACTTTTCATGAACTCTTTTCTTAATGGAAGACAAGTTGTTTAGTCGAAAGAGTTGCTCCCTGCAGTAATCTGTAAAAATGAAGGGGGAAGAAACACAAATACGCCAGAGTTGAGGCCATAAACCCAACAGACCGAGCCCTGAGCAGCCCCAGCCGGGTCAGCCCAGCTCAACAACTTGAATTAATGCCACCCAGCGCTGAGCACTTCCCTCCCTGCAAGGTGTTTTCGAGGTTATTTTTTCAACCTTCAGTGTATTTTTACTGGAAGCATGGGAAGCTCTTTTCTTCTCCCTGCTCTGTTTTTGTTTCATTGCTGATTTTAGAAGACTATTGTAAACATCTCTCTCTCACACACACACACACACACGCACAGAGAGAGAGGCAGTAGCGCCAAGGTCCAGCTTTAAAAAAAAAAAACTTTAAAAATGTATTATTCTTTGGTTACAGTCCATCACGGGCTGCCCCAGGAGCTGGGTCAGCTCTTGTCTCTTCTGGATGCTGCCATCCTCACGGGAAATCCAGGCGTTTATTGATGTCTCTGTGGTGGTTCCAGGTCTCGGGGAGGTGATGGGAGAGGTGGCACAGAGCAGCTGCTTTGCCCAACGGAGGCGTTTTGCCCTCCCAGGTGCAGGGAGTGTGTCAGCTGGGCACAAGCAGATCTGGAGGTGACAAACGCAGCCTCAGGTTAACTTCCCCACGCTCCTTATTTCCTGGGTGCAAACAGGGGATCCGTGAGACCTCCCTGAGCAAGATGTCCCAGGTCTAGGCAGGAAAAGTGATGCTATTCACACTAAAAAGAGGGAAAATGGTTTGGGAGTCAGACAGGAGGGAGGGTCTCACCCAGCACCCTCCTCCAGCAAGGGCGACCTGGGGGCCGGGGCGCTGCTTTTCCACAATGATGCTGCCAAGAGAAGAGTTTCTCTTCCTTCTGTTTGCACCAACCTCCCCCCCGTCTGAAGTGTCTGTCCATCACTCTGCTTAATACAAAGGACTGATTTTTAAGTAGTATTGAATAAATTTAAATGAAGTTGCCGCTGTCCGGAGGTGTTACGCAGCGTGCCTTCAGCTGACTGCTCCGACTCTCCAGACGGATGGATGGATGGATGGATACAGCCCCGTGGAGGTCCAGGAAGACCTGACAACCTCACTGGGGCTGTTCTGCTCCTCCAGCACCACCGAGACTCCTGACAAAGTTGAGTTCTGGCATCAGATAAGAATTCTTGGACTCGCAGATGGCTCACTGTTATTATCCTCCTCCATCGTGGTAGCCGGGGTCAGGAATTGGCTGTAACTAAGAATTCAGGAGGGTCCTTTTATTTTATTTTTTTAATACCTCATTTAGTAGGTTAATATTCCATGTTATTTTAGGCTGCTTTCTCCATACATCTGCCTCCCAAGCCCGTACAGATGTTTTAGGATTCTTTAATCCTGACAAAGGACTTAGCGTTAAGGAAAAATGGGTTACATAAAGATCCTTATCTCCTTAAGAAATAAAGCATGTTTTGGGCATATTGTGTACAAAACAAGACTAAAATAGAGGCAGAACATTCTGGGGCCACTTACCAGATGTCCAAGTTGGAGGAGGTGGGTCAGTGTTCCCGGCTGTCTCCTGGAGCAGTGCTGGGGGCCAGGTGCTGCCAGGGGGGAGAGAGGGGCTATTTTTTGTTTTAGGAGGCAAAAGTACCAGCTGGGGTAATTATTGAGCTCTTATAACTTCCCTCTAACAGCAGCCTCCTGGATTAGACGGCAGGAGTTTTGCTTGGGGGAGGGCTTTTCCCAAGGGCAGCACCAGCTCAGGCGGATGCTGGTTCCCCCTGCCCAGGACAGGAAGGGTCCCCCCCAAACCTCTCCCGGCCCGGAGCTGCCAGAGTTTCCAGCCTGATGTACAGGATTTCATCCCATAAAATCGACCAAGTTCTCACATTTTTGCAACTCCAGTGATTGATCCAGCCCATGTAAATTACAAAAAGGAGTTGCAATCCTCAGGGGTCTGAGGCAGAATATCAAAAGAGCAAGGGCTCGTGCTGCTTTAATTAAAACTTAGTTTAATTAAAAACCTTGAGAGCTTTATTAGACTCGGTAATTGATTTAATTTTCTTGTGGAATTCCATTACAAAACACTTGCAGCACGTTGGCTTTGGGATCCTGGCTCCAGGACCATCCTCCTCCCCGATCAGCACCTTTCCCCTCTCCAAGGGGTAAAACAGGAGCTCCTTCTGTGCCAGCCAAATCCCTGAGCCTCCCGGGGCATTCCCATTCCCTGGGGGTCTGATGGCAATTCCTGGCTGTAACAGGCAGCAGCCTCAAAGCTTTTCCCCTTGTAAAATTAAGTGGTTCCCCATCTCTCAGCTAACAGGGCAGCCAAAACGAGCTTCTCCTCCAAAAAGGAGCTGGGGCAATGGCTGCGTGTGAGACTCGTGTGCTCAGACGGGTTCTGATCTCCCCAAGGTGACACGAGAAACCCTCTGGGTCTCTCTGGGGCTGTGCTTACTTTGGGACTCTCAGATAACTGTGCTTTTTGCAAACAGACTATTTGCAGGGTGAAGGTAGGAAGCCCCAATCCACATCATGAAAGATTTTGAGACAATTCCCGCAGGTGAGGGTGCCCGATGCCTCCTTGTGCCACCCAGCTGGGCTGGCAGCTGGCACACTGACACTTGCCTTTGATAAATGCCCTTTTTGCTCCCAGCTCTGCTCTCCATTCGCTGCCTTAAACCAAAGCGGGTGATTCAGTGCTAGGAATCAGCTGCCACATTTGATAGAATCATAGAGTCATAGAATTGTTTGGGTTGGAAGGGACCTTAAAGACCATCTAGTCCAACCATCAACCTCACCCTGACAACAATCACTAAACCATATTCCTAAGGACTACGTCAACCCGTCTTTTGAACCCCTCCAGGGATGGTGCCTCAAACCCTTCCCTGGGCAGCCCATTCCAATGCCTGATAACCCTCTCCGGGAAGAAATGTTTCCCAATCTCCAATCTAAACCTCCCCTGGAGCAACTTGAGGCCATTGCCCCTTGTCCTGTCTCCTGTGACTTGGGAGAGGAGACCGCCCCCCACCTCTCTACACCCCCCCTTCAGGTAGTTATAAAGCATGCGAAGGTCTCCCCTCAGCCTCCTCTTCCTCATTTCGCCCCAGCCCAAGCTGTATTTCTCTGGCAGAAAGGACTTGGGGCGGGGGGGAGCTGGGGAAAGCTCTGTGCTTTGCCCCAAAATCACCTCCCCAGCCATCTGGCAGTGGGTGCTCCAGAGAGATGCCTGGTGTTAAAGCCTTGCTGGCCAGGACACAGGGAATCAAACTGTAAAATAAGAATAATAAAAAAAAAACCAACCCACCACACAATGATTGTCTGATCTATATTTATTTCATAACATCCAGAATTAATAGGATACAGGAGTTAAAGCAACCATGGCAACTGAATGCAGAAAGGGCTGTCCTTGTAAATAAATGAATTCATAAATAACTCACAAGTGCTGATATAAAAAGTCATGGGAATCTAATGCAATGCTAATGCAATTCAAGCCTTGCCTTTTTTACATGCAGTATTAGAATATTAGGTGCGCCGTGCTTTGCTCTGTGCTACAAGTGTCATTCTTAAGATAATAGAACTTGCTAATTGTACCAGGAGCCAGGCTGTGATTGATGAGGGCTTTGGGTTTTTGTCTCCTCCGTGCTCTTGCCGGCAAAATGTTGGACCATGAAGTTACAGGCTGATCTGTCGGCAGCAAATTCGGGAAAGTTAGGGAGGAAGGAGCACAATTCAACCTGCTACACTCCGTTCAGTGGACTCTAGCGTTGCATTTTTGGAAGCAACATTCTCAGCTCTTATTCCTGAGCTCCCTGCAGTGATAAAATGATATTCCTTATTGATGCAGGTGCAGCTTTGTCACGGAGATACACATTTCCCCAGTTCAGAGGTAATTAGAAGGAGAGGGGCAGTGTCCTGAAGTACAGAGAAATCAGCTTTGTCTCATTGCAGTGGTTTTCCTCTAGTTTGAAAAGACACTGTTATTAATTGTGGATATATTTGAAGATAGTTTTGCCTTATAAATCTTTTGTTCCTTTTTTTCCTGTTCATTTTTGTAGATATGGATGTTGCTGCTGTTAGGATGCCGGAAAGTCATTTTCTCCTTTGCACTACACAGTCTAAGCATAAGCAATGTCAAAAAGACTCCTGAAATTTGTTAAGCACCAGAAGTTTCTCTCAAATGTCAGCAAAGCATTTTCCTAAATTGAGGCCAAACTCTTCCTCAGATGCCTCGGGCAGCCGGTGCTGATCCCCCTGGGACACAGGGACAACATTCAGCTTAGCAAAAGGGACAAAGGGTGCAGTTTGCCCAGCACAAATGAGAGAGTTTGGTTTATCCCCCAGGAACTGGAGGTGGAGATGGTTTGGGGGCCTGTAGGAGGTTCCCACTGAGGGTCCTTCCTGCCTGCACCCCGTTCCCATCCCGCATCTTTGGTACATGGGAGGGACAGGCCAGGGCACCCACTGCCCTGAGATCAAGGAGAGGGGGACTGTGCCCGGTTGACCCCCCTTCTCTGCAGAGAGGCTTCACAAAGCCCTGCAGAAGAGGCTTTGAGCTGCGTAACACCCTGAATTCAGAGCTCTGGATTTTTTGGAGTTGCTTTTTTTTTTTTTCATTTTTTCCCCTCTCTCCTTCCCTCCCTCCGTTTCTCTCCCGCTGCAGCCGCCGCCGCAGCATCCCTGGGGCAGGAGCACCGCCAGGCGGGACGGGGCCGCAGGCACAGCCCGGTGCTCGGTCACACCGCGGGGACACCGGGGCTGCCCACGGGTGACACATCGAGGAGGCCGTGGGTGACACGTCGGGGCAATGCCCTTCCCAAGGCAGGAGGTGCTGCACTTCAGATTTCGGTGTGAAAGTCACGCAGATGAGCTTCCCGGATGCTTAAAAAAAAAACCAACAGCAAACCCCGGTTTACAGTAGTTTACCTTAAACACTTTTACAGTATTTTACCTTAAAATATTAAGGACGTATTTTGTGCGCCCCAAGGGAAAGCACGGGTGGATTCCTGTCCCAGAGAACCCCCTAGTGATGAAAATGGTGCCATCACAGCTCATCCGGGCGAGCCAGAGGCTTGGGCACTGACAGATGCTCTGTGATGATGCTTAAGAAATATGGGCAAACTCGGCTTTCCATTGATCTCAGAAAAATGAATCCTGTCTCTAAATTTGACATTTAGCCAATGCCCAGAGTAGATGGCTCCATTGATTCACACCGGAGGGACGGAGGCGGGGGGGGAGCTCGGGGAAATACACCTTTGCCAAGCGAAGGTTTGTCTCTGCTCTCTCCTGTCACTCTCCATCTTCCCCGAGCGCCTGCCCTTTCCCTGGATGCAGGTGGTGGATAACTGAGGCTTGAGGGTCAGAAGAAGGATGGAAGGAGAACTGTCTGGGGTAAAAGCTTGAGTCTGCCTGGATACATTCATGTCGTTTATGCTTTTTTACCTCACCAGCTCTTTTTCTCCAGGAAATTGCTGGGGAATGATGGAGTGAGATCTGGGCTGTTTCCTCACTGGAATGCTCAGGGGGCCCGAGTTCTGCCCAGCACAAAGTTCCCAGGGTGGTTATTCACGTGTAGCTGCTGGTGGGGCTGCTATTGATCTGCAGAGCCACCGTGTGCTCCTGTCACAAACTCCCTCTCCCAAAGCCTGGCTGCTCTAAGTGCTGGTGTGGTGCTGAGCACCCTCCCGGGTGAGAAAATACCTCTGGAAATAGAGATGGGGGCACTGGAAATGCCAGAGACGAGAGATGTCCCAGCTCTGCTGAGGGGACAGGTTGCTAGAATGACCCTAGAGCAGATACTTCTCCCGATAGCTCTGTGCCATGAGTTTAAGAGGACCCTGTCTGCTATTGCCATCATTTGATTTGAGACACATTATTTATGGAGAGCCAGGAAACTGAGCTTCCCAGAGAAAAGATGTTACTTTGCCCTGAAATATCACCCTCGGAGAAGATCTTGGCAGAGGAGCTGGGAGGCTTCCCGAGCCAAACCTCGGCTTCTCTAGGCAGGTATGGATCGGGTCTGGTTTAACGCCTCGTGCTTACATTAGACCCAGCAAATGAACAGAAGGCCATAATGGCACTTCTCCATGAGAGTTTTCCGCATAATAGGCAGTTTCTGACATCAGCCAGATCGGGGGTAGCCAACATGATGCAGCAACAAGCTTTGGCAGGAGTCCTGTCCCTGGCAAAGCGGCCGCTTCTATTTTCATTTGTTTTAGAAACAGTTTCTCACCCACCATATGTGTGCGCTGGCTCCCGCTCCAGCCCCCAGGAGGTCAGCAGGAATCTTGCCGTGGCTCCAGCATCTCTAAAATATCTACCTTCCCTCTCCCCAGTGGTGGAGAGATGGTGAGGTTCTGTCTTTGCCAGTTAAGTGTCCCCACTGCAGGACGACACACATCTTTTATGTATATCAACCTTTTGTGGGTTCACTGGGATCCCACCCACGCTGGTACTGGTCTTTCTTGTTCTATCCCAGGGCAGGGAGGGAGTGGTTTGCAGGGTCAGGGGGGAGACAGGAGGCCCCAGACCTCCCCTCCTTGAGCATCCCCCAGGCTTGCCTGCGTGATGATGCCAGAAAGCGCCCTGGTGTGTCAGGTCCATTGAATCCATCAAATGTTACTGTCTCACCAGGGCCTCACAGGGACCAGGTACCATTTATTTCTTTAGAAACTGCAGACTGGTGGAGTTTTATATTGCGCGAGTCACCTGTAAAATCTACATCTATAAAAGTATTACAGGAGACAGGATTCCTGCGGGGGCATCACAGAGCTGCAGAAGGGGGAATTAGTTCCACTTTCTGCTACACATATTTCTATTTGATTAGTCTAATACACCGCGTTATTATTTACCCCCGTGCAAACCTCTTCAAACTGATTAAAGCTGGCGTTTCAGCTAAAGGGACGAGATCTGGAAAGAAGCAATAAGGAAAAATCATTTCACAAGCTTTTGGAGTTTAGATTTGTAGGGAGGATCGATTATGTTGAAAATTTAAGGCCAAGACTTGACCTTAAATCTCCTTTAAGGAAAAGGAAAGAATTAATTCCTTCATTTGTTATATTTCAGCCTTACAGGCTGGCTGGGCAAAGCCCAAGGGAATTTGCACAAGATGCCACTGGTTTTGGATGGTGGTTTTGGATACGACTGGAAGGCAGCAGAGCAGGCTGGCTTGAAAAATATCATGTTAACACATTTATTATCTTTAAGACCTTAAGAGTTATGGCTGTCTCTATTACTATAGAATTACTGCGGAATTAGTTATTTCTGGGTCACCGAAGGAAACTCGTTAGCTATCTTTCTGAAGACATAATTTTCAGCACAGAGGTTTTTATTTACTGATTTCTACTGGTGACCAGAATAGCACTGGGTGCCACATGTTTATAAAGCACAATCCCTGCTTCAAATAAAAGGTGAGAAAAATGGTCAGTTAGCTTCTGGAAAGTATATTTTGCAGAGAGAGGGAGCAAATAACAGTGAGAGAGAGAGAGGGAGAGTTTTGCAATGAGGAGATCATTCCTACAGCAGCTAAAGGAACGTTGTTATTTTTTGTTAAACAGGAGTAGAAAGGTTAAAGACCAAATAAAGGTCCGATTTTCAGAGATGTAGGTATTATTTAGGGTCGAATACCTTACAGCCTCCTTCACATAGACCTGTAAATGAGAATCTCTCCATAAAACCTTGCTTACGCTTGCAAAAATGAGATGTTTAGCTCTCCACAAGTAATAGCATTGAAAGCTTTCTCTAGACAGGGGTCAGACCCATTTTCCTGTAAGTGCAGACCCATTCAAAGTGCAAACGGATTGAGCTAAAGGACATCTCAGTATCACAGGGCTGTTACTTCAGCTCCAGCCCAAATCGGTGCCAGAAAAGCAAGGCTTGGAAGTTGCGGTTGTTCAGAGCAGCTTTGTGTAACGATCCCATTCCCAAAATAAGTAAAAAAAAATGTGGAGGTTTGAGTCCCGAGCTCATCTCAGGCTGAAATGAGCTTGACTCCCTGGGCTAACGTCGGAGCCATTCAGCCAGAGGAGGTCTATCCATGACAGACGTTTAAAGTCTTCGCTGGAAAAATTCCCACCCAACCAAAATGGGAATAAGAAGATGTTTCCATTATAAAATGATTGCAATGACTCAGACATTACTTTTTTTTACCCTCACTCAGCCTAGAAAGCATTTCTTGCATCCTTCTCTCAGCACACTACCTTAGCGGCCCTTCACGTGCAGCACCACAGTAATTTATCATTAGCCGGTCTGCAAATTATTCTAGTGTTGATTAAATTAGTAAATGCAATCACAATCTGAAGCAAGTTAATTGAGAGAATTTATTTGGCCCTGACAGTTTTATGCATGTTTGATTAAGTATTATAAGGTTTGTTTTTGATTTTGCATAATTTAACTTTAAATCCTGCGCTGGGGGGGCCCCATCAACTATTAATGACCGAAATAAACTCTTTTAAGATGCATATATTTATGATTTATTTCAAAACGCAATATCTTCCAGATTTTTTTTGTTCTGCTGCCAAAGTGACAAATATGTTTAAAGTAATATTTTGAGCCATTCGGTTCGTGCTATAAATCTTGTGAAATGTATACAATTCATTAAAAGTTTTGAAAGAAGTACAAGTTAGCATTTATATTGCAACAAGTGACATATAAATGTGTATGTTTGTCTTCGGAGCGGGCCATAAAACATATCAGCACTAGCTGGCTGCTGTGACTAGTACTAATGGCCCACTCTCTGGGCTGATGATAAGTTTCATCACAAATCTTCAATGCTGTCAACACAAAACTGTTCAATCAACAGGAATATGAGTTGTGTCTTTAGTAAAATTAGCACAGGAAAGAAATACAACCCCGGGCACTGCCGGAGTGCTGTGGGCGGGTTCCCTTTGGGTTGCACACTCAGTGTTCCTTCAGGTTCTTACCTCTTTGAATGTCAAAGCTTCAATTCATGCCTGACCCCAGGACAATTTATTTTTTATGAAGATGCACATTCATTCAGACAGCAAAAGGGTCAAAATATTTCAGGCAGAAAACCAAATAGCGCTGTCTCGCTTCTTTTTTTGCCATCCTGCCCTAAGAAATTAAAAGGGTCAGTCTTGGTGGTGGTGCTGCTGCTGCATCGCACCCTTTCATGCAGGATTAAGTTGTGAGGTTGCTCAGTGGAGCTGCCTGTGTTTTTCTGGAGGACAGGAGAACTCTCTTCCACCCTCAAGAGTTCCTGCAGGATCACAGAATCACAGAATGATATAGGGTTGTAAGGGACCACTGGAGATCATCCAGTCCAACTTCCCGCCCAAGCAGGGCCACCCAGAGCAGGTCCACAGGAACATGTCCAGGAGGGGTCTGAATGTCTCCAGAGAAGGAGACTCCACCACCTCTCTGGGCAGCCTCTGCCAGGGCTCTGCCACCCTCACAGGAAAGAAGTTTCTCCTCATGTTTAGATGGAACGTCTTATGTTCAAGTTTGTGCCCATTCCCTCTTGTCCTGTCCCTGGGCACCACTGAAAAAGGACTGGCCCCATCCTCCTGACACCCACCCTTTAAGTATTTATAAGCATTGATCAGATCCCCCCTCAGTCTTCTCCTCTCCAGACTAAAGAGACCCAAATCCCTCAGCCTTTCCTCATGAGAGAGATGCTCCAGCCCCTCATCATCTTTGTAGCCCTTTTGTGGAGTTGTTTTTTTTTGTTTAAATGAACAATCTGCAATCGTGTCTCTAACACCCCATTAGCTACAGCAGGGCTGTTTCACTCTTGCTCCCTGACACTCGGACTCTCTGAGAATCCCTTCTACTTGTGTGTTTCCAGCTAAAAGGTACATTGAAACTGACCCCTCCAGCCGAGACAAGAGAACTCCAGTCACAGTTGTCAAACAAGGCTTTGAGCCACCCACCTTCTCCGGCTGGTTCCTGGGCTGGGACGATGACTACTGGGCTGTGGACCCCCTACAGCGAGCCATGGCAGATGTGGATGTCTAAGGAATGAGGTTTTTCTTTTTTTAAATGGAGCAAGTTTAGTGCCTTCAGTGCCTTCACGAGCTACTTCCTCCTGCAGGATGCATGTTACTAAGGCAATGATGTTAATAGCCAATTAGCTGTGCAATAATTACTGAAAACAATCAATCATGACCAGTCACTGACCCTACTCCTTGCTTTGATTATATTTAATACAATAAAGCTTGTATGGAATAGGTGAAAAACAGAAATGGTGGGGTTTGTTATGAAGAGAACATTAAGCGGCACCTGTAGATCCCATATTTGAACTTGTTTGAAACAAATACACCTTAGAAAATGAAACCTTCTTCGTGCCATCTTTTGCACATGCACTTTTTACTAAATGGTTACAGGAATTATTTTGCTTTCCCCTCACCTGAATTATTAGCACTCAAGAACCTGATAAATAAACCGTATTCTGCTCTTTTGGAAAGTCACTCATGACTCATTAGTAAATAGCACGGGGTTTTTATTCAGGGTGAGAGCAAGAAGTCTGCTCCTGCTGTCAACAAGAATTCCCAGGGAGCACTGTGAGTTCCAGAGTCACTCCTCTCCCCAAGGAGTCCCCTTGAGCTCTGTAGTTACCATTTTTCACTTCCAGTGTATAAGCACAGTTAACACTAATTATTACAGCTTTATTAACCATATTTCTCCACCCTCTCCAAGCAAAAAGTTGAGCTCAGGTTTCATCAACTGGAGCCCCTGCCTGTGCACTGCCTTCATGATGCAGAGGGGGGAAAAAAAAACCAGTCACAGCAATGGGGCAGAAGAGAAGAGCCCAACTGGGCATCAAAGAGTGAAGGTCCAGGTAAACAGACCTGTCAGGACAGAAGTGATCAGAAAACAGCCATAAAAACCACATTGGGAACTTTATGCTGGCCCCTGGGAGAAGGGCACTCCTGCCATTGATCTTGGCTTTGCATTTCCACCTCCAGTAACTCAAGAGCAGATGCCAACTCAATGATGGTGGTAGCTGAAAAGTCCTCCCTGCCCTGTAGACTCTCAATTCTTCTCATTTTAATCTGTAATTACATTTCCTAAATAGGTATAAAATAGGAATACAGTTTCACAGACTTGCAGCTCAATACTAGATGAGCTGGAGATTACATGATTTTGGTATGAAGTATCACAATAGATACAAATCTGCTCCTAAAACAGCATTGACAGGTAAATCACTAATTGGGTAGTACAGATAAAAGCAGCGCAGCACCTTCTGTTATAATCACTCCTCTGCCACTTACAGAGTATCTCAAGGCCTAGAGATAAAAATGCAGGAGACAGATAGATAGATAGTACTTGGGCTTTTTAAAATCCTTTTGAAGAGAGACAGGTAAAGGCATCCAATAATTTTTCAGTACTTTAAAGAATCATAAATCTATCCAGGGACACCCCTATCCCAAGAGAACAGCCCCTGGGTGACTGCAGGACACGTTTATACTATTTGTGTGTGGCAGAACAGAGATGGAAAGTTCCACCAACAAGTGTTTCTCGTGAAAGGGGAATTTTAGGAAGTCTGAGACAGATTTTCAGAAGTACCCAGAAGAGTATTCTCACTCCTGTATCAACTTCTATCCTTTTCCTTGTGTAAGAACAAGGCCCCACAACAACAATCTGATGACTTCCATCACATACAGCTACAACCCAAGAGAATAGAGTCAGGGCTGTTCCCCTTTCCCTGGGGGCTACAGATCCATTTATTAAAAGGAACACTTCTGTTTCCAAACACTGGATCATCTCGTCTTCACCACTGGTGGTTTTAGATACTATTTGAAAGTGGGAGCTTATAGATTAAAGATGCCCCATCCAGGGCAGTACAGATATCTGTACCTGCTTGTTTGACATCACAATCTGCTTGCACTTAAATTTGAAAACCTCTCAAAATAAAGTATCTTGATTGCCCATATTCATAAACATTACGCATAAGTTATATAACAAACTTGATATAAGATAGAGGTTCCTCAGCAAATCCACTTTGTTAACACCTCCATGAACTATAATACACAGGGAATTCAGCCTTCCAAAGATTTGCTGTAGCTAAAAAGCCCACCCCAAGCTCACTCCCCCTACCCCCCCTAGTGTTTTGCACCTATGATGCCCTGCAGCATATCAATAGGCAACGGGAAGATGATGGTGGAGTTCTTTTCTGCAGCAATAGTGGTCAAGGTCTGCAAATAACGAAGCTGAAGAGCAGCAGGGGACTCCGTAATGACCATGGATGCCTCTTTGAGGGCCCTGGAAGCATTCATTTCCCCCTCAGCTGCAATCACCTGGGGAAGCAAAATGAATTAAATTGAATTAATTCTGGCACAGTAATAAACTAGAAATCTCTAGGCTGAGTTCAACCTTAAGCCATAAACCAAAGACACTGCTCATCTCTTTGGAGTGACCTCCCTATATCATGTTTTTTGGCTGGTTCTGCCTTTTCTCTCTCTCAGACAGAAGCAACTCCTGTTTGCTCCCAAGGCCCTGTGTGCCCATTTTCCTCCCGTTCCGTGTCACAGAAGCTGGCACCACATCTTGAAGGTGCACATTTTCATAGGCTTTTGTGCTGCTTTCAGTGCGGCCTCTCGAGAGCAGGAGTCACTCCCCATAGAGATCCGAAAATACTTTTTACTTAAAGCTGTATTTTTTTGTCTCTACAAAGGCTTGACAGGTAAATGGCATGTTTCTTACTGGAGAAATACCTTTTTATTCCCTTTCTTCATGGTCATGCATTTCTTTACAAGCAGGGCCCTTCTACATTGAGAAAGCATTTCGTGGCATTAGGTGAACTCCAGTAAACCACCCCTTGCCGAGACTAACTCTTAGTATTTAGAATGTGGAATATGAAGAAACAAAACCAGAAAACAAAGGACTTGCCGAAAGCCAAGGTTAGTCAGGAAAAAGCTGGAACTAAGTTTGGCCTCTAATTCCCTGGAGGCTCCAGCTAATAACCTCTAAATTGTTCTGTTTATGATTTGCTCTTGGAGTGTGGGAAAAAATTGAGATTCTGCTTTTCTGAAAGAAATCTCACCTGCGCAAACCACAATGAAACAGAATAAGCTCTTGGACATAAAAATCCTGCCCTGGACTCCTCTATTTGCTACAACACCAACCGACTGAGAATCTTCATCCTCTCCATCACCACATTAAGTTATTAATGAAGAAAAACCCAAATGTTATTACCTTAGCTCTTGCCTCCCGGGCAGCTTCAGCTTCTGCAGCCATTGCTCTCTGCAGCTGCACAGGTAACTTCACATCCTTGATCTCCACACGTTCCACCTTAATGCCCCAATCATCTGTTGCCTCATCAAGTGTGGCCTATAAAGAGCAGGACAATTAGTTAAGCATCTGCCTGGCTGCAAACAAATCTCCAAATTTGAAGAATGACCAATAAATTACAATGCTGAGACTCTAAGGGTTTTTGTATTTATACTATGATTTGATAAGGATAAAAGCATAACTACTGTAAACAAAAAAAAACCACCCAGAGCTTAATGTACTGAAGGGATTCTGTGCCATAATTTCCTTCAACAGCAGAGCATTGACATAATGACCTGGGGAAACCCTCCTCTCCTGTAGCCCTAATTCCTACTTGCTGGCCCCACTGGTCCATTATTGCTTTAGTTATTAATTTTTATTATCCAGAATGTAATCCAAACAGCTCCGATAGGGTTTTGTCTAAAGCTCCAAATCACAACTTGGCTTTTCTCTTGGAAGGCAAAATAAACCCTGACCTGGAAGTTTTCCATGGGACCATGGGATTGCTGTGTAACTGCTCAAGCGAAGCCGCTCATACCTGCATGCTGTGTGCGATTTCCTCACGATCAGAGAGGATCTGAGAAAGGTTTTTGGTCCCCAAAACGTTCCTCAGAGTAGTCTGTGCTAAGAGACGGGTGGCTGAGTCAGCATTGGTGATATTTGCTACAGCAAGGGTGGCATTCTGCACTCTGTAATAAACCACTCCGTCCACATTAACCGTCACAGAGTCCTTGGTCAAGATCTAAAAAGCAACGGGGAAAGCATGGAATAATTAAGCATATATTTATTGAATATAATGATAATTACATACATGTTTTACTAAACAAACTCCTAGGTTCTCCAGGGCAAAGCAGCTGTCTTGAAAACAAAAGGTGCCACACACCTACACTGCACATAAACTGTCTCTGTCCAGATAAACTGTCCAGAGCAGCTCTTGAGGCCAAGACCGAATAGGAGATTAGAACACTTCCCACTGAAAAACATTCCAGTAGTTTGCCATGAGGTTACTTCTAACTCACTTCTTCAAATTCAGAGGGATCTGCAATACAAATGGGTGACAGAAAAAAATAATTTGGAAATAATTTACACTGAAACATATATGCTCTTTACACCCAGGAAACTTTAACCTGTTACTCTGAAACAAGCAATGCACAATGACCCGGTGGGTCCCCGGCTGTATTTCAGTGGTGAAGAGTAACAGAGGGAGGGCCCAGGGTGCAGGAGGGATATGAGCAGGGAAGGCCCAAGGTAACAGAAAAGGCTCACAGAGCATCAGCTCTCAAAGCTGTTCTGTTTTAACACAGAGATAGCAATATGGGACTGCTCCGTTCAAAATGGGTTCAAACGCTCAGAGCACACACTGAAAACATTTTGGAGAGGCTGATTTGATGTTTCTGTACAGAGAAAAAAGGCTGATAGTGAGTATCATTTAAAATATAGAACACATTAGATTTTCTCTTGCATTTAGTTTCAGTCACAAGACTATTGATTTGGCAAAACACAGCTCTGCAGGTGTGTCAGTTTCTAAGGCACCAGCAGCTGATGTAAAAAGCAGGCCAGGGAAGAGGAGTGTGTTGAGACATCACAATGGAGTGTTTCCCATACAGCAGGTGTGGCCAAAGCTGTGCTCAGTTACTGCTTATTCCCTAAAACAGGACTGGCCCATGTGCAGACTCCAGCACAGCAGCAGCTCTGGAAATTACTTTATGGAAACGTAGAAACTTTCTTAGAAAGGCTGTCAGTGTATAATGATGCTCAGAGAAAGGGAGAGCCAGACCCATGACATATTATAAAAAAAGACTGGAAGGTCTCATGGAAGTATGTCTACCTCCATACAAAATTGGTTTTGCCTGTTCCAACCTGATGTATTTCAGCTGCCAGGGTGTCAGCTTTACTTCAATATTTAATGAGAAATATCTCTTATTATCTAGCACTTCATTGTCCTTCTTGGGGGTACTTCTGATTGAAATGCCACCTTGTGCTACTAAATGAGCACGTGGTGATTTCTAGACAAGTTGCAGAGGAAATCCAATTTGTGAACATCTCCAGAGCTAGAGTCAAGTGATTTACTGAATTTAACACTTGTATGTTAAGCAGTGGATGTACTTACAAGGATAAAGAGAGATACTCTTGAAGATTTAGAAGAGGGTACACAGGAAAGAAGCATTAGTATTAATTATATTTTAAAGTTAAAAGAGATTGAAATATTCCACATGACCATGAGAAGAGGTGTCCCAGTTCCACGTTAGGCAATTACTATCCTGTTACTTGACAAGAGAGAGGGACATGGGAGTGAGTTACCTCCCGGCCTTACCTGCTCTGTCCTTCCCCAAACCACCTCTTTTAGCAGGCTTTTCATAATAGCATCAGATAAGCAAAGGATGAGTCGCAGGCACAAAAATCACACTGTACAAGTACAAATGTATTTCTGCTTTTACCTACTGAAAACGAACCAGCCTAAATCTATAACTGTAATTAAATTAAGCTGAAAGAAAAACCATAGAACTGATGGCTTCACTAATGGCACATCAGCAGCTGCAAGCACATTTTGCCTGCCAGTGATTAGGTTTCTACCAATTACCCTTTAGAGCGTACCATGACACTCACCATTTGTCTAAATCTGCAACTAACGATGAGCAATAAACCAACTAGCAAATATGACAGAAACCAGATGCACCAGACAGGCTGCATCAAGCGTCTTTGTCTTGCCAAATACACCAGATAGACGAGGGATACAGTTCTATTCATCAACGAACAATCGTTCACTGACTTATTCTTAGAGAGCAAGTTGGTTTTATCCTTTTGTCATCCGTTGAGTTGGTGCCACCGAGTTCAGCTACTTTCATGCTGTGGAGAGATTCTGCTAAAAAAATTAAGATGTCCAAGGAAAAACAGACTAGAAATAAAAGTAATTTTTTTTTGTTCTTTAGGACCCTCACACTGAAAGCCATCAGGTGACATTCGATGCAATACACCTTCATCCTCTGTGCACAGCAGGACACAGAAATCAACGTGTACACAGAACCACATAAGACAGTGGGCTGTTACTCAGCTGCTATTAATAGCATGTGACGTATGTAATAATTTCATCCTGTTCTTTGAGTTTGTTTATACAGCCAGATAAATTGGCATAGGAAAGATCACTGCTGCTTCTGAATACTTCCAGACTGCACAGAAATAATTAGAGAATGTTGCATGAAGTCCAGCAGTCTTCATTCCAAACCCCTCCCATTCCAGCTCTTAGGCAGAATTAAGCTATTTTATTTGGTCCTTAGAAGAAAGCATAATCCATTTTCTTTCAGCCATCTTCTCTTATTTGATGATATACTAAAGGTTCTGTATGTATTCTTCACAATACATTGAAACAACAAAACATTGAAACTGTACAATAAATAAAACAACTATGTGCTACCCATTACCAAGAGGAGGGAAGGAAAAAGGGGAAAAAAAGAAAAGAACCTTTAGCAGATAGAAAGGAAAGTGCAAACTCACCTCTTGGGGAGGAATATCGAAAGAGATAGTCCTCATATCAACCTTGATGAAGCTGTCGGTGCAGGGCAGGACAAAAAACAAACCTGTACAAAAAAAACCCAAACAAACCCAAACATTCAAGAAAGTGTAAAAATGGCTCATTAAAACAGATGAAACTTGCTACTGAAATAAGCTTGAGTCCAACCACTGTCACTGTAAGGAGCTCAGCAGCGTGTTCGTTAGTGGATTTCAATCCAGGATAAGATTTTCAATAAAGTATGCTGAGAAACTTCTATTTATTCAGGACTATACTTTTTTATAGATCTTTAATATTTGGAAAAAAAAAAAACCCACCCCAGAACTGTTAACAGCTACTTTTGAAAATGTGTCCCACATAGTTGCTTGTGGGGCCAAATTCTGGCCAGCAGAAACTATCAACCTCCTTTTGTTGCGGTGGATTCTGTAACTTCAACTTCAGAGCGATGTGCAAGTATTGCAAATCCTGGATGAAAACACAGGAAGAAGCTATTGTCCCTTGCTGTCACTTTGAGCAACAGCTGAAAATAGCATTCTTTTGGATCTCATCAGAATTTCTAATATACCCAGGAAACTTTTCAAAACTATCATGTAATTGCTTCTCTCTCTTTTGAGGAACATTGAGGCTTTCAGACCATTTGGGTTTTAATTGACATACTAAACTTCTTTTGAGCTTTTGATTCTACCCAAAGACCATGCATTAACTCAGGACATCTGGGAAAGTCTCACAGAAAATTTGTTTTCTGTCTTCTCCTTATAAATTTACATACCCTCTTCCTGGAAGTTACAAAATTCTTGAGAAATCCATTTGCCAGACTAATGCAATGTCTCTAGACAGCTAGTATTTTGCTGATGGCTTAATGAGAAAAAAAATATTAAGAATGCTCTCCAGGACATACCTGGTCCCTTTGCTCCCCCTTTTAGGATGCGTCCAAGTCTGAATATGATGGCTCGCTCGTATTCCTTTATAATCTGTAAGAAAGAGTTGGATCTCATGCAAGGGTTTCCAGAAGCCACACGATGGATTCCAAACTACATACACACTAGTCAAAGACAGCCCTGAGTTCCAAATGTGACAAACATTTCTATACTGTCTGCTTTTGAGAATTTTAGCCTAAACTTTACTGTCAAAAGCAAACAGCAGAAGGAAGAAGTAGGACAACATTCCACAGAAAGATTCTTCAGGCTGTGGCACCATCTATCAACAGCAGAAGCAACAGTACGTCATCGGGGAATATCCTGGCAACAACAAAACAAAGCACAATTTATGTGGCCCAGCTCTGATTCTGATGTGGTCTATTAGCCAAAATAAAGCAGAAGTTACCTCCTCTGGTCTGTAAACTGAAAAAAATCAAGCTCAGAGCAGTCACAGTTGACAGAGTCTCTAAGTATCTGTCACATACAGACACATTTCTGTATACACTTAGATGTTCATACTTACATACTTCATATTTACACACTACATATATAGGGAGAGATTTCCTTCCAAAAAAAGAGAAAATTTCAGTCCTCCAAGAGTAATTATGCATTCTTGCAATTATTCTGATCTTCCAAACTAGCTTATATACGAATGTCAACTGGGTAGACATAGTAAGGATATCAATGCAAAACCACTTTTGACTAAATACTTTAATGCACTGAACTGCTGTTATATACTGTATGCTATAGCTCAAGAAAGAATAGTTAGATTAATTTGTCATTAAAACAAATAGAACAATAATAATCATTGGGAAGCATCTGCACTGCTTTGAATTTTAATCCAATTTAGCAGTGAACAATTTTACCTTTATGCACATCCAGATTGATACAGGAAATGTAATAACAGTCAAAATAAATGAAGTGATCACCAGGATCCATCCACACACACCAAGGCCAGCATCGGTGTCATCTGCAAGAAAAGGGGAGGGATTGGCAGATTTTTAAAACCAAGAGTCCCTGTTAAAGGAAGTGCCTACAATGATATTTGCGTTGGATATTTTGTGATACAAGTCACTGTTAGCACTACTTCTTTGGACAAACTCATTAGGTTTAGATCAGAAGTCAAATTAAAATCCAAATTCTAGACACTAGTAAAAATGAAAGCAGAAGTTGTGCAAGATAGCTTAAGGCAGAATGTGGTCCAAGTAACATTTATGCAAAATTAAGTATGCTAACATTTAAGTATAGACTCTCAAACGCCTCCCTTTTCCCCAATTTTCTCTAGCAGAATGACCAATAAGCAGCAGTAGAAATTCTGTTCTCTTACTGTCTGAGGAGGTGAGAGCAAGACTTAATGAGTGAAATGCAAATACCCTGTAACCTATCAACTGAAGTGACAGGAGATTTAGGATTTGGTTTATGCTCCAGCTGTCATAGGTGCAGATCTAAGAAACCCACAATTCTCAGAACTGTTATATCGAGGGAGTAGGATACTTTGTGGTGCAAGATAAGCTGAAATAAAGGGTCTATAAACATTTCTTGGCCAAAGACTCCTTATGCTTAGAAGACAAACATGTTAGCTCTCTATCATGAAATGACACCAACTGAAGGTGCACATACCAAGAGCTAGTGGTTTCAAACGCTACACAGCTAAAAAAAGCAACACAGCATGACAAAATGCGGATGTGCTGGGAAGCATCCCTAAAGCTAGAGGAAGTTTCTTATCCTGCCTGCTGAGACTCCTCAGGGCTGCCAGGAGCCCACTGCTGATACGGGATATCCAGGGTGAAACCAAGCGCTCACAACCATCACATTCCTCTCTGGAGGTAGAGCAATTGCAGTGTCTCACCCCATCCTTTGTGTACGAAATGCCAAGAAGCACCCACAACGCTTAGAAAGCCAATATTCTCACATTCAGAGGAAAGAATGTTGCTTCAGGACCACACTTCCTGATTTTGCTGAACTGTGAAGACCCCCTCACAGTGCTGCAAACAGGCACTAATTTGATCAAATACTTAAAGGACTGGAGTCTTAACAGACTGTGTTCAGCAGCTCGCTTTCAAAGAAACTGCATTAAAGAATCTGGAAGTTTTAGTTTAGTTTTGCCTTCAGTTATATAATGAATTGTTTTCTGTATTCACCGAACACAACTATAGTTCAGTTTGCACAACAAAACTGGCCAGTTTTAAGAAATAAGTCTCCAAGTCTTCATCCTAACAGTTATTTAAGTAGGACCCACTTTATTATGAAGGAAAATCTTAATTTTGAAAAATTTCTACCGATTCTAACAACTCTAGATACACAAATAAGCATTTTATTGTGCTCACAACTGAACACAACATTACCAGTATATGCCTCGGCTAAAGAGGGAAGTAAGACAGATAAGTCATTAGATACCACTAATATTCAAAGTGAGTAATAGAAAATAGTGGCATATGCTTTGCAAATTTAAACCCACAATATTTGACTAAAGTCACAGAAGACAGCAAAATAACTGGGAATCAATAGTGAAGCTTCCAGTCCTTGTATGCACTCATTGTGGGTCTCAAAGCTACTCCCAGCCTTTCCAGAAGATGGAACATGGAGGTGGTGGAGAATAACAAGTTTTTTGGTCTCACACAGTAACCTGAGCTTTCAGAAGTCACACAAAGCTTCTGAAGGCAGTAAAATTTTATAATAACCCTCAAGAACACGTCCCATCACAGTAATTTTAAAGGTCCTCTGTGGAAAGTTACCAAAAGATACTCTCCAACAGGTTTATTGCTACATAGTGGAAATACCAGATTAAAGGAGTAATTTCTAGGCTTTCTGTGAAAGTCAAGGAAATACATGACCTACACATGTTGGTATTAGGCAGCTGTCAGCATTAAGCAACAACTCTATAAACTCATTTGCGAAGGGAACATTACCTTTAATTCAGTGACAAGGTATTAGTCACCTGAAACCATAAAAAGTACTCACAATCTACACTGATAAGGAGGAAAAGTCTATTTCCCTCTTGCTTTTACTCAGTAACTTTTAAAAACCTAAAGCAGCTGCAGATCCTGCTTGAGTTCTACTCTACAGCTTAACACCACGTCTCAGCACCAACCATCATGTCTGAGAATGACTGATGGGTGTTACTCTACAACAGTTATTCAATTGTTTGCTAATTAGCAAACAAACGGGAATAATAAAGAATACTACTTTCAATGAAAACTGTCTTTTCAGATGCTGTCAAAGGATTTCACATGAGAAATAGCTACCTAATAACCAAAATTATGTCTAATGCTATTTACTCCATAGATATTTTATTATGGCAAAAATAAGTGGTAGTCAGCTTTAGCCTCCAAACAACCCACCACACAGTAACTACGGAAGAAACAACCTCTGTAGCATGAGGAGGGAAAGGCTTGCTGAGTCCCAGGGAAGGTTAGTATCACAGCGACCACTGTCACCAGTAATAACTGACATACTTACAGGATGAAATGGAGATCCTCTCCAAGGATACAAGAGCTAGGACGTGCCATTAGGCATGGGGCCCAAACAGATCGACAGTTATTTATACAACAACGAGCCTGGCCTGAGCCTTTGTATATAAAGCGATCTTATAAATACATTTCTGCCTCCACTTGCAAATGACAAAAGCATAAAATAAATCACGACTTTTCCGCAGCCTGTTTCTGAACACCACAAGTAACAGGAAAACGCTCCAGCTTCCAGGGACAGATACTGTGAGGTGTGTTATTTTAGTGCATCATCTCCAAAACATCCTGACCCAGGTGACACTCACACCTACTAACTGAAAGGCCAAAACCCACTAGAATAACGATACCAAGAAGTAAACGTTAATTGCAGCTTCATTGTCCAACTTGAGGAAATATAATTGCCTTTTATCCCTTCCTCCAGTCCCACCTATCTAGTGTTTATACAGAAGCAAAGAGCACTAGGGGTGTAAACAACCAGTTCCCTCATCTTTTTTGTTCTCATTTACCGGTGCAGCGCCCCGGGGATTACTGCTGTTGACTCTGCTTTTAATGATTTGTTTAACTTTCCCCTTAGTGACACAAGTTACAGGAAAACAAAAGCCATACACACAGATTAAAAAAACCCCAAGTTGCGCAACCGGGGCCAATTCTCAGCGATGCTCCTCTGCCTTCCCCTGTGCTATTTCTAAAGGGATGTGAAGCGGCGACTGGTGGCCCCGTTGGGCAACCCATCGCCGGGCTCCGTCCCGCTGCCGTTACCCGGGGGCGGCGGCGAGGGGCCGGCGGGGCCCGGCCAACCATGGGGCCCCGGGGCCGCTCCGGGTTTGGGGAGGTGGGGGGGGGAGGAAAGCGGGAGGCTGCCTGGGAGCGCAGACGGAATCCTCTCGCTTTTCCAGGGGATTCACTTTGAAGGAGCCGCAAACTTTTCTCAGCGCCTAAATAAAGTAATAATTAAAACCGAAACAGAAAACTGGAAATAGACAGGGCTCCCCGGGGAGCGACCGGCTGCCGGACCCTGCCCCGGCTGATGCTTAGGGACAACCCCGATCCCCGCTTCGTCCCCGCCGTTACCTTGCACCCGCCGGGCCTTAGGAGCGATCCCCGCTTCGTGGTCTGCCATGGCCGCTGCCGCCGTCCCCTCAGAGACGCTGCCGCCGTCCCCTCGCAGCCCAGCTCGCGCTGCCCCGAGCCTCGCGCTGCCCCGAGCCTCGCCTCGCCCTGCCCCGCGGGGGTGGGGCGGCGACCGTTACGCGCTGCCCCCCCCCGCCTCCTGTGGCGCTGAGGGGATGTGACGGGCGCTGAGGGGTGGCGAGGGACGGGCAGCAAGCTGGGGAATGGCCGCGGGGAGATAAAGGGGAGCAGACGGGCCCCCGTGAGGAAGGAGAGGGGGGAAGGTGAAGGAGGGGGAGCAGAACGGGCACGTCCCGGGAGGCCTGAGGTGAGCGGGGGCACCGGCAGCCCCTCCTGAGGGGAGCGGCGAGGAAAGCCCCAGCTGCGCTCCGCGGCTGCCGCTTAGTTCAACGCACGGATCAAAGCTGATGGTTTTAATGGGTGAGGGACGGCCTCCCCTGAAAGAACGAATAAGGAGGAGCTTTCAAACTGATAAGCTTTAACCACTCAATTTGAGGAATAATATGCTAACGCATGACACGTTTCTGCGATCATGCGGAGGTATGTGTCCAAAATGGGAAGGGAATGAAAACAATCCTGAAGAAAAAAGCTTTTTAAAAATTCGCCTCAAGTTTCAGGTATTACTGCTTTTTTTTCCCGGCCTGTTGCAGGAGTTTGGAGCTTTCATCCCTTTTTGAAGACACCAAAGTTACAGTCCCTGCTGCTCTTCTACAAGGTTCATCCCACGGAAAGGAGGTTTGTGTAGAAACACATCATGACACACAGAGTCATTACGTATCATAAAAGTGTTATAAAGATTGTCACGTTTGAAAAAAGTTCCAAGGTTCCCTAAATTGTGTTAGGCTGGATTAAGAGGGCTATAAATGATTCAACTCTTTAGCCTTTATTCATGCATGGGATGCTGGTAATTAATGGGCAGTGAAGGACACGTGCAAACTCATTGCATTGCTTTGCTGTGCTGATAGTGATAGCATTGCAACCTGGGAACAAAAAATGCTATTAGGCTACTAGACTACACAGAGATTTATTTCAAACCTTGATATTGTAATACTGTGGTTAGTTTCCTCCTTGGCAGTAGCTTGGATTTTGCTTTCCATTATATACCAGAGGAACAAAGGTTTTGTTAGGCAGCACGATTGATTGAGAGGAATGTGTGTGTGAGTGGAGCTCCAAATGCCAAAGCTTGGTCCTGTTTCTTCAAGTGATGTGAACAGCTTCAGTAAAGACCAACACTTTCCCCCAGTGACACTC
>BJBW01002309.1:178922-212019 GCA_004320125.1 Scolopax mira | reverse complement strand
CAGCCTCTCCTCATCAGACTTATTCTCCAGACCCCTCCCCAGCTCCCTTGCCCTTCTCTGGACCTGCTCCAGCCCCTCAATGTCTTTTTTTTGTGTGGTGAGGGCCCCAAAACTGGACCTAGCCCAAAGATGGGGCCTCCCCAGTGCTGAGCACAGAGGGACAATCACCTCCTGAGTCCTACACCATGTTCCTGATCCAGGCTAGGATGCTGTTGGCCTGCATTTTGGTTTAGGTGTAGTTCACTGGTGATAGGAACTTGCAGCTCCTCCTTTCAGAATGCTCTTCCCCAACTGAAAATCATGCATTGGATTATTCCTGTATAAGCACAGAACCTCACGCTTGTTGCTCCTCCCTGACTTTACTGCACATCAGTGTTTCAAACTATTTCTGCTATTTTCAAAGGTTGTTTTGAATTCCAGCCCTCTACACTGTAATGCTTTGCTGTGTCTGCAGATTTCCATCAGGATACTATGCATTTCATCACCCTGGTCAACACCAAATTGCATGAGCTCTAGGACAGATTTTAGAGGAATCCAAACTCTCCACATCTTTTGTGGTTGATGACTGCACATTGGCAATTACTCAAAGTCTAAATATCCAACCAGTATTGCATCCCTCTTTGGTTTTCATCAAGATTGCATTTTCTCACCTCGCTAACGTACTTGTTGTCAGGGACAATGTCCAAAGTCTCACTAGTATCAAGGTAACCAACCTTCACTGCTTCAAATCCACACTAGAACATCCATTATTTCCTGGATACCTTCTAGATGGTTTGCTTTTCCTAGCAGTTTCTTAAGACCTGAAGTCTGATTGACCAATTAGAAACCTCAGGTCTTTGCATTTTTGGAGTTTGCTTTGTTGTTTGGTTGGGGTTTGGTTTTGGGTTGGTTTTTGTTGGGGTTTTTTTTTTTTTAGGGTGAGGGGGGGAAGAACAGCATTTGCCATTGTCCAGCCTCGTGTAATGCTACCTGTCCCCCACTGCAACAGTGGGGGCTTCTCAAGCCAACATGTTCTGGGTTAAATGTTATCAATGTCAGCCAACTGAAAAACCTCTAATTTGTGGATGTCATCTTAATACTTCCGAAGCTAGTTCCCCACTACAATTCATGAATTGTGGAGAATACAACCATGCCATATGCTACACAGTTATCTTTAGGCTCTATTCATGATGAGTTTTTCCTGACTATTTCTCCAAACCAGTACCTTACAGCTTCAGCTGTTTTCTTTCAGGCCAAGAAACATCGAAGCAGCAAGAACTCATATACACGACACAATTGTCTCCATGCTATTCCATCAACATGTATTGCCTGTATGATGTATATCAGGTAGGCCCTTGAAAACAACATAACTCCACCTTAGAGAGAAAAAAAAATATGCAGATTTTCATTTCAAGAAAGCACAAACTATGGCCACTCTATAATGATCAAACATCATTATATTGAGGTTCCTAAAGAGTTAACAACTGGAACAAGCCCTGGATAAACTTTCTCTAGGAAGAACATTTCTTCCTTTCCCTTTGAACTGAAGCATAAATTTGTTCTCCCATGAAATATTCCCAGTATATCCACAACCATGACAAGCTAAGGTCACTGAATTGTGCAAAGTTTCATTTTCAAGGTTTGCAGGTTTGGTGTCGGGTTGTTTTTTTTTTATAACTAAAATAACAGAGTTGGAATTTGTGGTCATGGTCAAACAGTGATAAAATTAAGAACAGATAAAGCCACAAATAACATTTTTTGAGACTTGCAAAGCTTGGTTTTGTTGAAGAAGGGGAAGTAGTGCCATTTAATCAAAAGCACAAAGCACCAAGTGTTTGTTACAGTGAACAGAGAAGCCAAAGCTCAAAGAGGTCTGAAATTCAATGCAGAAGAGTAGACTCCTTTTCTAAAGCACAGCCCCAGAGCAGGAGAAATGGGAACAAAGGAATGCAGCATTCGCTTGCTTAGAAGTATTTGTTGCAAAAAAAATACATCACTTTGCAACTGCAAAAATAACTGGGGTAATATTTGGCATTATGATAGTTAGCAGTAGCTGGTAGATGAGTCTTCAACTTGGTCATCACCATATGAAAACGCTCAGGCTCAGCAGGAGTATAACTTCACCTTACTCTCCCCTGACTTCAACTGGACCCAGCACATCTGTGATAACCAAAAAGTCAGCTGGTTATTCAAGAGACAGAAATTTAGCTCTTAGCATAGCTTTCAAAGTAAACAATCTTTTGACATGTGAAAGTGCTTGGAGCCTATCCAAAAAGTTCCTGCCAGCTTTATGGGTTTTTTTCATGCTGCTTCTTCAGAATGAATTCATGAGCATTACTTAAGTTGTTTCGGTTCATCAAATTGTTTTAAGGCTATTTTGGAGTAATAAGGAGACTCCATAAATTTTATTATTTTTTTAAACAACTGAAGAGGACAGCATTAAGGTACGTACACCACAGTCAAATGCTTATCATTGTGGAATTTGACAAATCAAGGCCTATAAATACTTCAAGGGAGGGTGTCAAGAAGTTGGGGCCAGGCTTTTTTCAGTGGTGCCCAGGGACAGGACAAGAGGGAACAGGCACAAACCGGAACAGAAGAAGTTCCACCTAAACATGAGGAGGAACTTCTTTGCTGTGAGGGTGGCAGAGCCCTGGAACAGGCTGCCCAGAGAGGTGGTGGAGTCTCCGTCTCTGGAGACATTCAAACCCGCCTGGACAAGTTCCTGTGGGACCTGCTCTGGGTGGACCTGCTTTGGCAGGGGTGTTGGACTGGATGATCTCCAGAGGTCCCTTCACACCCCATAGCATTCTGTAATTCTGTGATATATGAAAGTCCTTGTTACTTATATCAACTTAAACAATACCCAGCTGTTTTCTATACCCAAGTGTGCAATAACAGCAATTGGTGTTTTACCATTTGGAGCCCTTAACTGGAGTAAACTGAAATCACTTCTTTCAAACGCATTTTGGCCTTCCTCAGGTGTCTGCTAGGGTTCAGTGGCTGACGTGAAATGCTTGTTATGTTGCCCGCTCTCTTTATGAGTGATTCCTACGCAATATTTTAATTTCAAATTAAATTACAAATTATTAATTTCAAATAGAATTTCAAAAAAAATTAATTTCACTTCAGGATGATTCTGTCAAAGTTCTTGTTTGGATCTTTGATACATAATCAGCTAATAGTTGAAGCATGTAAAATTTATATACATTTTAAACTGGTCTATTTTCAACTCAAAATATTAGTCATTTACAGTACTGAATCAAAATATTTTAGGAAAGGGCAGATTCTTGTTTAACTACTTACATATATCAAACTGGACAAACTGTTACTCCTGCAAACGGGCATTCCAGTCCAAATCCTATGGCCATAACCAAAACTGCTCTTACAGTGATATCCCAGTCGTTTCTGTCTTTGTAGATAAAAATACCTCTACAGAGTGTATTGCAGATAATAAGTTTTTCATTTACTATTTTTAGTGTTATTACGTTACACTTGTTTATGCAAGTTTTTGCTGAACTTAAGTACAGACAGAATTATAACCGTATTAAGGTTTGGTAATTAAGTGTTTTCTCCCTTAAAATAATATCTCTAGAAGCTTAGCTAATAAGGTAAAATTTCACTCTTATTCAAAGCACATAAAATGCCACAACTGATTTTCTGTTAAAAACACATTATAGCTTTCTTAGCCAAAAAAGTCTAAATTATGGCCTCAATACACTTAATGTGTTTCTCTACTGAAACACCTTTTAGAAATACATTAGCAACACTTATTTAAGAGATCTAAATGAAAAAATTATCTGCCATCAATAGTAGCCTCAAAATCTGTTAATTATTACTCTTAGTCTTGTTTTAAAATTTCTAAAAGGAAAAGGCATTTAATAAGTTCAGTCAATGTTTATTTTCTGCAAAGTAAAATCATATAATGTGAATGTAAATGTACTTAACACATAAATATTAACTCAATCTACTAAACCTTTGTGTACCATGGCACTGAATTTATGGCAGTTTTATAACTTGAAAACACCATTGCTTTGCCAGTGACACAGGCTTCTAAATCAATAAATATGTTTGAAAAGAAAAAAGCAGTTCACAATATAAAAGCATCATAATTGAACCTAAATCTACACTGTGGTCACGCAGGGGCTGTTCTTTAGATGTGTAGATAGAACAATTGTCACTAAAACTCCCTCTAAAAAAATAAAATGCTTTGTTAATAACTAGTATTACCCAAAGTTAGGTAAATCATGCTGGACAGCACAAAATACAGTAGCTGGAAAATGCAAAATAATTTGGTAGGCCCATCTAATTCTTCGGCGTATCTGTGCAGGCATCAAGAGGAGGTCTCTGTTCCTTCCTTAAGCTTTTTTCTTTTTTCTTCTAGTGTTTGTTTAAATACTTTTTTTAAGGTATTGTAGACATACTGTCCATTTTCAGAATTGAAGCTTGTCTAGTAAAAGGGAGAAATTGAAGTTCAGTTGTTAAACAGATGTCACACAGCGAAATGCAAAAGTAGATAACCAACGCTTTAAAAACAAAAAAGGGTTTAAGATTTATCAAAGAAAGTGTCATGATGGAGCATTTAGTGCTAAGTATTTCCAGTTTATGCTTGCTAGATGTTCAAACAAACTAACAGGAGGAGGACTGTCATGATTATTTCAAGAGGTGACATGTCTGTGGATGCACCAGCGTTAGGAACCTTCTGTTCAAATCCTTTCACCTGTGGAACCCCAGAAGAAAGCAGCTCGGAGCTGAGCAATAGGACAATTAACCTCTCACTGCTATTAAATGGTTACAAAAGCAAAAGTTATTTATCACATCCTATATGAAGGGCCCAAAACATAACTGAATTGCAATGTAATGTCATAAAATTGTTTCATCTGATGGAAAGACTCCAAGTAGTACAGAGTCTTCCAAAGCCTTTGGTAAACTGCTTCCAGTGACTAATTATTCTCACCGCTTAAAAATGATCGTTTCCCTAATTTGAAGAAGCCCATGAATTGGCAGTGAACCATAAACAGAAAAAAAAAAAACAAAAAACAAACACACCCACCTATACTAAAAGATTAAGGCTGTAGTGGCAGAATTTAATTACGGTGAGAATATTTCCCATCCTTTATGTAGGCTGGTTATTATCAAATGCAAAACTGCTGAAAGGGATAAGCGCTCGGCGGGAAGGAATTACTGTCGCTTTCCCCGCAGAGCCCTGCTCTGTTCATTCACCCCTCGCCATTTACATCAACTACATTTATCCAGGATAAATGGCTACTTGCCTTAGTGAAAGCTTTAATAGCACGAGCGAGTAAGGCCTCCTCCACATCAGCTGGAAGCGCGTGCAAGTTCACCACACAGTGTAAAATACAAAGGATGGTCTGACACTGCTCCTGGTGGGTAAAAGGAACAGCAGCTCATTAAAAGGAATATCTTCCTGAAAAAAAAAAAAAAGCATTTCGCTCTCAGTTTTTGTTAATTGCTGTTTAAATATCAGACTGTGCCTGCCTGCAGTGAAACCTTCAGGTGCAGGAGTCAGGGAGGGAATTTTCACAAGCCTAAAAAGCCTCTACATAATTATTTCAGTCATGATGCAAGAATCTCTTCCCTTAGTGTAACTACCCTTCTCAGTTAGTGTACCACAAACTGCTCTGGAAATTTCAAGGAGGTCAGGTGTGCATCCAGAGACACTTCAAGTAGCATTCATGTGAACTGGCAGAGAAAAAAATGAGATTTGATCTTTTCAGTCCCGAATGCTATGTTTAGGACTGTTTCCCCAGTGAACACGGGATGATTTGCATCTCTCTGTCCTACCACATCTCCTTCACCACGTTTCCTCCTTTAGGAAGCTGGCAGAAAGACACCTGGGCAGTGCCAGCAAGAATGCAGAAAGGGAGCAACTCTCTCTCTGGGGCTGCTCCAAGGAAGACAGATCTCTGCGCTCACAGTTCATTTAACAGTGAAAATGAAATTAAAACTTCAGGGATTTCTAGGAAGGGCAGCTAAACATGCATCAGTATGTTCAGGGGGGAGATAAGCAGGAAAGAACCTGGGTGTCCCAACGCACACAAAGCTGAACATGAGCCAGCAACAGGCCCCTGTGATAAAAGCAGCTTAAGAGCATCTTGAGCTGCATTAGAGGCCAATTGTGGGGACACATCTGGAGCACCCAGCTCTGGGCTCGTTGGTACAAGAAAGCCACAAAGATGACTACAAAGGGACTGGAGCATCTGTCACACGAGTCACCTGCTCTAGTTGGCTCTGTTTGGAGCAGGGAGGTAGGACTAGAAAACATCCAGAGGTCCCTGCCAACTCAGCTATTCTCTGGTTCTGAAATAATACTCATTTTACGTTACTTAATCTTAGCATGTATTTCAAATATTATTCCTTTCCCATTAATTTCTAATGGGTGTCAAGCAGTTATTTTTTTATTTACTACAAATGGAAAGTTAAAAATCTGACAGAGCGGAAAAACGCTTTAGGAAGAAACATGATGTTTTTAGATGAACTTGGGAATTCTGAATGTCACATAGCGAAAAAGGTATGGTGACTGCACATAAAGTTCTGAAGCTCTATGCTTGGGTATCTGGAGGCTGTTAAAAGGGGCCCTATTTTCTTCATAAACACTTTGGAAACAAAGAATTCATGAAGAATTAGGAAATAAATTTGTTTACTTAAGAGATCAAAAAAAGATATATTTATATTTTTTTAATTTACCCCACAGGTAGCCCTTTGGGGAAAACACAGTTAAACAGTTTGGATCAGAAGTACCTGTTTCTCATAGGAATTTCACAATACAGATGGCCACAGTTCTGAATTATGTAAAAGAATTTGGCCTGGCTTCTGATTCCTTGAATCGGCAAATTCTTCCTATTCCTTGCCCCAGCTCTTCCACAACTGATGGATTAAGCTGTTTGCACAGCAAATATGACAACCATTCGCTACAGCTGCCAGATGGGACATTAATGAAAGCCATAGATGGAGTCACAGAAAAAAAGTTTCTCCTCTTTGCTTCTGCATCTCAAACTGCAGGACTTGCAGGGAATGTGCTGAAGTTGAGCTTCTACTAAATGGTGCTCAAAGACAGTATCAAAATATTCATCATCATAGTATTGATTACAATTCATACTATTCAATACCAAAGTAATCCCCATTCTAATTTTTAAAAAGACTAAAGTTGCCTTTTGAAAGTGCAAATCCCTTGCCTAAAGGCCAGAAATGAATAGTTTAACACACATTAACAAAATGTACTTGGCAGTTAAAGAATGAATTGACATACAGAAATCTACCTTTCTCAGTAAATAAAGTGCATCCTGTGATTCTGTGCCATTTATTGCCAGCATGTCAATGTCATCTCTGGATATAACAGGTTCTTTCAGCTGCTCTATCCAGGACCACATCAAGCTACAGAGGATAAAAGGATCTCTCTCGGTGCAGATTTTATCCCAAGCTCCATCGCGAGAATTCAGTTCTTTCTTAAAAAAACAAAACAAACAAAAAAAATGCATCATCTATTTACTTTTTCCAACATTTTCTGTGATTGTAGCAGTATTTGACCGTTTACGTTCCAAGAGAAAAGAAGACTTAAGAGTTAAAAAAAAAAATATATTTTTTTCCAAAGCATCAACATGAATCAGCAGTAACACGAGTGATTCTTTAAAATAGTGCAGCTTAGAACCTTCCAGTTATCTACTAGAATACATAAACCAGCTTTGGGTTCCAACTTCAAGGCAAACATTGCTCGGGGGATCTAGTTTTGAGGATAAGCAGTTCAGTTTTTACTAAATTCTTTTATCTTTACACACATTTACAGAAATTATTATTTCTGAGAAAGCAGTGATTAAAACCAACACAGCTCTACCTTAAAATCTGCAGTACTTTTATGTACCAGCAGCCAAGTTACAACCACAGATAATTACATTAGATTTCATTAGTCAGTAAAATAAATGAACACAACCAGAAGCAATGTTCTAATCTCCTGCTAAATACCAACATTTTTAGGTGCATTTTGCTTTCTTTTGAAAGAATTGGCCCATAACTGACAAACACAATCACTTACTGAGCCAGAGTATAAACTGGTGTCCCAAGGTTCCACTTCACAGCCTGTGGTGGCACTTTTGCCATTCTAGGAATAAGCCCAGGTGAAATACGCAGAGCCCTTAATATTGAATCAAGATAAAGTTACCTGCCACATTTCCACCTTCTGCTTCACTTCATCCTCGCCCAGAAATTCATTTATATCTGCAAGTGCTTTTGCTGCCAAAATTCTTCGGGCTTCCAGGCTTAGTTCTGACTGCAGAACAATGTGTGGAATCGCCTCTGACACCTCTTTGCTACCTTGGCTTTCATACCCAATGGAAAAGTTCACTTTAGAAGAGGAAGAAGAATCGGAGTCCTCAGAGACGTAGACTCTTCTGCTATACATATTAGTCTTGCGGTCTTTTCTGTGACCAACCTCGTTGGTAAAATTATGCCTCGGCATTCTGGGCTCCCTGGTATTCTGGAGAGATGCTAGACCTGAAGAAAAGGTTCTGCTGCGTTGGACTTCTTTGGTAGAGTCCCTTCTGTGATAAAGTGAAGATCCGACTTTCCGTGCATCCAAATTAAATTTACCTTGACTCCAGAACATACACGTATTACGCACTAATGCTTCTTTGTTTAAATCCAACTGGGGCCTTTGGTTGCCTGCGGCAGAACTTTCCTCGCCACTGTTCTGCTTGAGGCTGCTGCACAGTAATATCTGAGCAGGTACCGTCCACGCGGTTTCTCCTTGTTCTAGAAGAAACTCAGTTCTCCTTAAATCTGAATCACTGTAGCTTAGACGCCTTTTCAGATGAGTAAGAGGTTGAAGACATTCAACGTTCCTTCTTTTCCAAAGAGGATCGCATTCGTGCCCCAGGGAGAAAAGAGAATCCTGGGTCTCAAAAGCGGAGGAGTGGGTGTGGGAGGAGTTGGAGGTATTGCTGTCCTGCCTGGACAGTTCCCTGTCCAGCTGGGTGGACACCAGCTGAGAAACAGTCTTTTCGATTTCAGCGGAGAGATCTGGTATATCTAACAGTTCTGCCTCGACCACTTGTCTGTTTTCTGCCAAGTCGAGCAACAGTTTGCAAACCAGGTGAACGAGCTTTGGCACGTGTTTGAGATGCCTGCTCTCGTATCCGTGGAGCAGATGCCTCTGGCGGGTCAGGTATTGGGCCAGCGTCACCGTGTGGGCCTTGGGCTCGCAGCACGCAAACACGTTCCTCAGAGGAACCAAGAACTGAGTGAACTCCCTGATGCACAACAACTGCCCTCTGGTCTGAATAGAATTAGGCCGTTTCGCTCGGACAAAAAGAATGGCTTGGTCAGCACTCATTCTTGTCGCAAAAACTAAGTAGCAAGCTATTAGAACACCTGGAAAACATAAAGACAAGCATTAGTTGAAGAACTATAAGATAAAATGTAATATAGCTAAAGATATGGGCTTTTTACCCTCTATTACATGCTGCTGCTACCCAAGGAGAGCTGCATTTGTTGGACTGCAGGACAGCAAACCCTTTCTCACTAGGCTTTCAGTGGGAGCTGATTTCTCACCACAGCATCTCTAGGAGTTCCACCACGTGTGAACACAGCAGCCATGGTGGCTTCTACAGGAAGGCATAAGAGTCTTGAAAGAAAATTAAATTTTAGCTGCTCCCCCAGATCTACTTGATCATTCGAATAAGTGGCAGGTTTGTAAATCTGTAAAATGTAATAAATACCGGACAATCAAAGTGTACTAGGGGAATTATTCCCATCAAAAAGCATCTGTCCCATTGGAATGTAACAGGGGACAATTCAAAAATTTTCAAACCTTACAGGTTTCTGGGATTAATACACTAAAACTGATCTCCTCTAGCCATTCAGATCATTTTCACAAAATTGTTTAGCATTTTTAACCATTTATAGGAGTACACCTTGCAACGTGTCCTGGGTTGGCCAAAACCACCACACAATGATACAGAACCTAAACCAATTATTAATAATTTACTACCAGAGACTGTTTTGCATTTTTAGCAAACCAAAATGTAGCAGAGCACGTACCCGTCCGACCGAGTCCTGCGTGACAATGAACAGCCACCCTCCCTTCCTGCAAGGCGAAGGCCATCACTTTCACCATATCAAGTATAGTAGTGAGGGATGCCACTCCATAATCCTTCCACCCAAAATTATAAAAATAAACTACAATAAAAAGAGAGAGAGTTATCTTCTGCCACACTGAATGTGAGATTTTCAGTACTATCCGCAGAGGTGAGATGACTAATAACAAACAGTGTAAAATTGAATAATGTATCTTAGAATGTGACTAAGTATTGTTTGGGAGATTATTTTCCTATTTCAGCGTACACTTGCTATTGAAATTTGATAAATACCTGAAGGTAGCAAAGATTTGTCAAACTGAAGTTCAGCAAGAATGTAGAAGGTGCAACAAACCCAAGTGATTCATACAGAAATTACTGAGCTATATATAGGTAGAGGGTAATTTTTTCCCTTTAGAAATAAAAGCACTTCTTCAGTCAAAAGCTGTTTCTTACAGAGAGGCACTTTTTCTCATCTCACCGTAACATTAAAATACAAAGATACTGTCAATATAAATGTCCTCAAATGAAATAACATTTTATAGTCTAGATAAGAAAACATGAATTGTACCAGAATTTGAAACACCATTAGTGTTTTATATATTTGTGAAAGATTTAACTAGCTGTTGTCCTTTCTTTATTCTTAACACCTGAACATACACCCTCCAGCTCACTCAACTCAATATGATTTTCAATAATATGCTACACACTCTTGATTATATTTGCCAAGTTTCATGTTTATATCCCACTTTGTGCAGCGTTTCTTACATGGCTGCTTTTAACACGCAGGAATTCAAGTAAAAATATCTGTAAGTGCCAAAATCAATAATTAATGAGGAAGAGCAGCAGGAGTGATCTTACTTCCAGCCTCCATGAAAGCTTCAGGAAGGTAGGTGAAGCCGCTTTCTTGTTCCAGTGGACTCCCACAGCTCGCGTGCTCCCCAGGACGCTGAAGGTTAATTACGGTTTTTATGCCACATCTTAGGAAAGGAACAGATGAGTCAAAGCACTATATACAGCCAAAATCTCATTATCTCTTATTTTCTGAAACACGCGTTTATTCTTAGTGGAGGAAAAAAATCTTTACCTGTATATTGTTAAAAATGAAAGGATCTTTATCAACAATCCAAATCTACGTTGAAAGACAAAAGGATCAGAAATTACACTGCAATATCCAAAATGAATAAATTTGTTACCTTTCAAACTGTTCAATTATGTTGTACTTTTCAATTAATTCTGTTGAGGGTCGAGCCATAGCCAGTATGTTATCTGTTACCCTGTGAAATTAGATAGATTAGGTAGATAATAATGTGGTCATTAATAATGTTCTGGGTACGAATTACCAAAATAAGACTACAATAGGACACAAATACCTTGCTATTTAACTAGAAATGATTTTTCAAAAAACTTCTACTCTTATTAGTGTTAGTGATAAATTTTCTTAAGCTGATACAGATACGACATACCAAAAGACCATGACTGGAACTGTTTAAATGCCAGGCCAATGGACATGTTAAAAAGAAATGTGGACTCAGATCTCTGTTTCACCCTTTAAAGTGCTTCTGAATAGCATTTGTTGTGACCAAAAAAAAAGAAAGAAAAAAAAAAAAAGAAACCAGTAAGATCATGGAATTATCAGAGTTCACGGGACCTCTAGAGATCATCCAGTCCAACTTCCCTGCTACAGCAGGAACACCTAGAGCACAGCACTCAGATGGCATCCAGGCAGGTCTTGAAGATCTCCAGAGAAGGGGAATCCCTGGGCAGACTCTGGCACCCTCACCCTACAGAAGTTTTTCCTCTTATTTGAATGGAACTCCCCGTGTTCCAGCTTGAGCCCATTGCCCCTTGTCCTATCACTGGAAACCACTGAAGATAGTCCGGCTCCAACGGTACATTTCATGTGAATATTACTGCATAGGAATATGCTTTTGAGCACATACCTTACCTTACTTCATCTTCACTAGATGTTTTTACTTTTAAATCCTATGATGAACACATTTTAATTAATTTGCATTTTAAACCTTAGCAAGAACTATCTATAACCCAGAATAGGGTTTTTTTAATAATTCATGACAGAGAGGGTATTTATTCTTTTGGATCTGAGCCAGATCTGTCTTAAGTCAACAGAAATCTTTCATCATCTTTACTGGGCTTTGTAAAATGGCCATGATGGTTTACTGTCAAGTTGTAATTCTAAATCAAGCTATCATTAGTTTTTATACTTAGCGTAGCCAATTTTAAAATAACTCTTTATTTTCCTTTGAATTCTCTCTTTTACTAAACACAATCGATGCAGTTATGTATAGCAAGAGTAAATGCTGCTCATTACCAAGAAGAGTAGAGCCCTTTAATGGCTTGCTCCTGGTCGCTCCATCGAGCTGGGTTTTCGTACTTGCAGGCACGTCCCCCACATGCCATCGAGCACTGCATGTGACCAGGGATGACGTGACGAAGGTGCTCCCCAACTTTGGTGTATTTTGCTGTCGGACGCCTCAAACTTCCTAGAGCACAGGAATAAACAAGATTTAGTACAAGAAGCATAGAAATTCATCTCCACCTTCAAAGTATCGGTTCAACCTTAAATTGACGACGTTGCAAAAAGCATAAATATATGGAATATACATTTAAAGCTCGTTTTTCAACACAGACTTAAAGATTCTGAGGGGAAACGATTGCTTGCATTGCTGCAGAAGTCATATTCTCTCACAGTAAGTTAGGTTTTTCTGATGAAGTTCGAGGTGTACAACACCCTTTGCAACAGAAAAAATATGTCACAGTCTTCCTTTGATGGAAAGTGAAAGTATTTAGCCATATACTTGGTGTATATGCAAACACGTGCTTCTGTTTAATCTGTTCTTTATAACTGAGCTGGTAGAGTGAAAAGCATATATTAATCTTCAAATTAAGAAAATATAAAAAGAAATATAAAAAACAGGAAAAAAAATTTAAACCCAGTATTTTTGCATATATATAAAACACAGTTAACAGAACAAGAGTATTTTAATTTAATACCAAGAAAACACCTAGAATTACCAACAGTCTTAATGAAAAGTACTTTACTTTTTTTTTCGGGGAAAGTTGCATCCAGCTCCTCGGGGCTCAGGGATGATACTGCCACCATAACCCGGTGAGTCGACGAGGAGAGTAGCTCTACAACTGAGCTCCGGCGCCTCTGGATCACACGAAGAAGGGGATCGGAGGAAGAATGCCTCCGACCCTGGAAAAAATTGCTAAAAATACTCACTGCTGACCGCCTTCGGGGTGAGCCCTGCATGACTGGGCAGCCCTGGCTACCGCCAAGGAAGGCTGCTGGGGAGGCACTGCTGGGGAATTCAAGTTGCTCAGCGCTGAAGTTGGGGAGAGCTGAGCATCCTTCATTTGCTCCGGCAGCTCGTCAGCACGGGCTGAGCTGTCTCCACGGCAACTGACAATGAAAGCGCTGCTGCCAGCTTGGGACCGCTCCATTCTATAGGAAGCGAGCCCGTTTGGGACACGCTGTACTGCTGCTTGATGGAAATAGTTGCATCTCAAGTAGATGATTTGGAAAACAGGCCGGGAACAACCAAAACATTTTCCATAAACAATGAGAGTTTTTAGCTCGTTGTCAATAACAGGCATTCAGAACTCACTAAGATACAAAATACGGGATTCAAAAGAACAATCAAAACGTGGCTGGAGGCTCTGCTTCCTGAGAAATCTGTAAGTACATTATACACCCCCACCTCTTGGTTTAACATTCCACAACCACCCCTCCTCCTCCACTCACTTGCTCCAAAATGCATCATTAGCTCTGTAATGATTGGGATTAGTGTGTTCCTACTGAAATGGTTCAGTACATGATGAATTGTAGACTGTTCGCTCTGGACTATTCATATCTTCTAACAAAACACAATTTGTTATTCAAAACAAAAGGCTGTTTTTTTTTTTCAGGGCACAGCCTATTTATTAGCCAAAGCTGTTAGCCCTACAGACTGAGATAAAGCAGATTACAGGGAGGAGGAGATGTATCAGTTGAGTGCTTTAGGCTTCTGAAGGTAGACATTAGGTGGCAAATTACCTCCCACTTGGCTTCCAGCGTGCCGAGGAGGAGGAGAATGAGCTGGCCAAAAAGACTGCAATGCTCTCAGGAGCACAAAATTCTCACATAACCATGAGGAGAACAGACTACAGCAATGCACTTGTGCACTAGACTGCACCTTAAATACTAGGGACACCAAGAAAACCCACCATAACTTTGTTCAATAAGCATATTTATCCCAGTGCATTTTCCTAAAGATATATATACTATCTTCAGACTGTGATTCATTTTGTACTACAAAACCAGTAACTCTCACAAGAGAATTAGCATAAGAGAAAGTTCTCTTCTGATAAAAATTCAGGCAAAACTCTCCTGTTTCTTCCAGGTACTGAACAGGAACTGAGTGACTGAATTTTGAATAGTGCAGCTCCTAAGGAAACATGGTAAGGTTTGCTGTAGATACCAGGCCTGAAACATCAGCAGTGATGTTGTAGGAGAACAGGAAAATGTTAAAGCTGCCTCTCAAAGCTCTGACTACTCTAATTCAACAATAAAGCTGATAGCAAGAGGTGAGGAAATATTTAAATATGCTTCTATTTTGGGTGTTGGGTAGAGGAGAAAGGAGATGGAAAAGGCTATTTCAAGTGCTACCTATAGCCAAGAAACAGAAAAAATATTTTCTAATTAATTTCATTGCTTTCTTGTATTTATTTTGTCCTTTTCTTCCCAGAAACTTGTCTTTGGTATATATCAGATGATAGTACAGCCAGAAATTAGCAAAATAAATTGCTGCACATTGTTATTTCCCTACTGAATCTAGCAGGATTTGCAAGTATTCACCCAAACCAGTAAGAAAGAATTACATCCTATAAGAATTTAAATGATTTACTAGGAAGGGGAGTTTTATTGAAGGCATGTTTGTATTTTCAGAGCTAGGCAGCTTCTCTGCACAGAAATCACATTGTTTCTTCAATTAAGAGATCTGACAATACAGAAGTCAGAGAAAAGCTCAACATATTAACACACCATGGTGATGATAAAGTAATGCAGTTCGGTTTTGTTAGAGACATTTTAAGTTTATGAACTGTTTTTTTTCCAGATTTCTTTAAGCACATTTTATGAATGGCATATCAAAGAAGAATGGTTACCTGAACTCATATTTGCAAGATACAGACTGCTCTCTAGCAACGAAGAGTAGGGTAGTTCATTTTGCAGCAGAACTCCTGCAGCCATCGCAGTACCTGTTGAAACAGCAATATATTCACTTTAAATCTGTAACAGAAACTCAAAAATGCAAAATAAAGCTGAGTACTTGGTTACAGAGTTGTCCAAGGCTTAAGATTTGGCCAGATAAAGATGGAGACTCCCTTTTTACAAGGAGTTACATGGAAAAGACAAGGGGTGATGGGTACAAGTTTCTCCAGGTGAGATTCCCATTGCACATAAGAGGAAAATTTTTCAAAATGAGAAGAATCAGCCACTGGAATAATCTCCCCAGGGAAGAGGTGGATTCCCCATCATTGGTCACTTTTAAGATTCAGCTGGAGGGGGTGCTGGGCCACCTTGTCTAGACCAGGCTTTTGCCAAGAAAGGTGGGACCAGATGATCCTCGAGGTCCCCTCAGACCTGGGATTCTGTGATTCTAACATGGACTGTACCTTCTTTTTTGTGTGCATCATCTTCAAATTCACCAGCTTCACTGACTGTCCTAGCAATTAGAAGTTTAGTCAATGGTGTGTTTCAAGTTCTAGAGTTTGGCTTATTATGTACTTCACAACTGTGTGTTTTATGTGAATCGGAATAGCTCAACTAAAAGCCTTTAATATAAAGCCATCTGATTTTCTCAAGTAAACCTACAACCAGAGATCTTGAACTCAAATCTCGCAAGGGCCAGTTTCAGCAAAGCTAATAATTTTAGTTGCTACTTGCCAAGCAGGCTGTCCCCAAGCTATATGCCTTCTCTGCTCTCTTCCTTCCTCTCCTCATTTTCAGTCTGTTGACAAGTTTGCAGTCAAATATATAATGATTCTCCTCTAACAAGAAAACCGAAAACAAGTCCACCTGAGCAGAAAACATTTTTTTTCTCACACTTTAGTATAATTTCTAATTATACTAGGTATGCTCTGAAGATACACCCGACAAAAACAAAGCTAAAGGAAAGCTGTAAATGAAAACATATTAATTAGTCACTGTGATGCCTAAATAAAGCATTTACATGGATCTTGAGTGGAAATTCTTATCTAGTCTAAGATTACCATTCTCTTTGTCTTATCTCTAAAGGAAAATAATTGCAGGTATAACATAAAAGCGCTTTTTATACCACACTAAGTGCACCTCCACTGTATATATAACTACAGAAACTTCACTAAATAGACAAATGATAGGTCCCAAATCCTGCAAAACCACTATCAGGATTTGGCAGCATAAACAGTGTTTTAAGATTGATTTGCTAAAAACATAAATAAATAGTATGGTGGGGATTAGGTGGTATAACAGTCCCGTGCTGAGCTGAAGTAGAGTGTTAACTGCTTGCTCCTCATTGTCTACCTTTTATCTATAATTGCATAATTGTTTTTAACGTAAATATTTAATAGAATTAAATTCGTTCAGATATTATATTATCTGTTATGTGCTTGAATAAATTATTCTTCTAATAATGCCAGTGGACAGTATTCCACAAAGACTATAGGCAATCCTGCTTCAGCAGGGGGGGAGTTGGACTAGATGATCTCTACGGTACCTTCCAACTCTAAAAATCCAGTGAAATTCAGTGAAGTCACCCTGCACAGCTCTGTCCTTTTCAAGCTGTGTAAAAGTGGGAATTGAGGACATATCATATTAATAACCTTTTAATGCTGCTCCATCAGTCACCTCAGAGAGATGAGAATTACATCCATTTGTGAAAGCCCAAAGGCCTTTCGAAACTCCACTGATGCTCAAAACTGCATTTCTAACATAAATATATTAAAAGGAAGATGAATTAAGATGAATCTTAATAATTAAGAGAGTACCTGGAGCATTTTCTGCTCAGCTACTTGACCACCTGACTCTGCATTTTTAAAAGTCATGTACATCAGCATGACTAGTTAGTTTTCTTATTTCCTTGTACTCAACAGTTAGAAAAGATGAGATTAAGTATTTTTACCATCGAAAAATATTTTCCTAAAAATCAGGACTTGGGCTGTGAAGGTCTCCTAACTGAAAAGGGAGGAGATGGAGATTAATGCAGAGGATGATATACCTATAGCATTACACAATACTAGCAAGATTGTTCTAAATGGCCAAAGTAAAGAATGTGTTTATTTCCTGTGTAACAAACAGGACCTCCCTTCATTTTATTTCAGAAAATACACCAAATCTGCATTTCCTGTTCTGTATAACCAGACAGTTCCAATATTTTGTCTTTGTGCCTTTCAGTTTGCTACATTTACTTCCTGACAGGTGTTTTAAATTGCACAGAGTGATCACTGTGAGCAATTCCCTTATATTTATTTCGGGGGGGGGGGGGGGGGGGGGGGGGGGAGTTAAGTAAGTTAAGTAAGATTGTGACAAATCACTTTACAGAGTTACATTGTACTCCCTCAAACAGATGTAAAGTCTTGCAATTTGGGACTCTAGTGTTACTAGAGAGGGAGTTCTACAAAGATTGTTAAAATAGGGCTTGGCTAAAAGAAATAACTCTTCTATGGACCAGACATCATTAGTTTCTAAAAGGTCCTCTTCAGTATTTTGTTCATCACATGAACACTCAATAGATGCTGGGGGAAAACCTAAGCCTGCTGCGTTATTCCGGGTCATGGTTCTCATTATCTGGATGAGGGATGGAGTCACGTGCCGTGTGGCCACCACAATACCCCTTTAATGAGATCCCCTTCGTTATCTCTGGCCTGCATTTCTATTGCCATGACAGCAAAGAAGCTGCTCTTTTAATCCCTGCTTCCCAGTTCAGGAAGTGGAATGGTGTCTCAGGTGATGGTGCACCTCTTTATGGTTCATCACAGGAAGCGATGTCGTTAAGTGTGCATAAACCCTGCAGCTAATCAAACTAAAACATGGCAAAAACAAGGGCTGGGGTGTTGGCTGACTGAAGTAAACAGCTCAGCCACATTCCCAAGAAAACAAGGTTCTCTTGAGATCATGATATACCATCAGACATGAAGTATCAAGAGGGACATTCCAGGAGGTCCCCTCCAGGTGTGGATTTTATACTTGATTACATCTGGGTGGCTTTTTTTTTCAAGAGATAGGGGTTTTTTTCCCCACTTTTGAGCAGACCAGTTCTTAACAGAAAGAACGTAACATTTATTTCTGTTCTGTTGATTGCACCATTGATTCACCTGTATTTGTCAAATGCTACCCACACGGAGAGGTGACTTCCTCACAAACAGCACAGGTACCTGCACAGTCACAAAGACATCACTCCCTCATCCGCTTTCTTTTAAGAAGGGAAGAGCTTCTCCTCCACATCTATTTCCTCTGGAATAAAAGCGCTTCTCTTTGAAAGTGACATGTTGATAGAGAATAAAAGCACTTCTCTTTGTAAAACTACAGGCCGCTCCACGATGAAATGAGATAAAGGAGCAGCATCTAATGTCAAAAAGTATAGAGCCAAAAAGTGGTGAGACAGGAAGATGCTGGTCTCACTCTACCTTAGCAATTAAGATGGTTATTTAATAGATGCAATTACTATCTTTTACTTCAGGTTTTCAAAACAGAGCTTGCATGCCAGACTGGAAGGATCCCAGCTGGGGCAGTTCAGCTCCCAGCACGAACAGTAACCCCCTTGTGAAGCTTCCCAATGCATTTCTGGGGAACCATCTACCAATTGTGAGGTCCCAGCTCTCCAGATTCCTGTGGATTTGGTAAACGGGAGTACGACAGCAGACCACACACTTCAAAAGATTAGTTTTACATTTTATCATGAAAAAATCTTGGATAAGCTTTCAATTGTGTAAGAGAAGCTATTTTAAACCTCATATATATTCATACAATAGGCAAATGCTGATGTTTATGATCACAGAAAATTTTGATGTAATTTTTACTATTTTCTTCTCTTCTAAAGTGAGTTTGTTCCCTCCCTGTTGCAGTCAAGTAATGATAATGACCCAATAGCCAAATTTTTAAAGGAAGGCAGTAGACTACTGGCAGAGGCAGACAGGGCCTATGTTAGCGTAGCACCTAAGTGCTCAGGTAACACTTGTACAATTCACTCCACGGCCTGATTCTACAGGTACTTATCTCCCTGAGAAGCTTTGCTTTTGGGACCAGCCCCACAGAAGCCAGCAGGGTATTTGGCTAAATATAAGATAATACATGGGATAAAGTTTCATTGCCAAAATCCAAAGTTCTGTAAACTGCGCTAATTACAATGTTTTACAGAGGTAACTCAAGATATCTTAGATAACTAAGACTAAGCAAATATACACTATACACTATCATAGTGTAAGGAGGACTGCTCAATTTAAAGAAGTGGTTAAAAGCTAAAAATTTTAACTTAAGCCTCTCAATTCAGGCTTTAAATTTGATGGTTTAAGATCAGCAGATCACGAGAGGTTTTAAAAGAAAAATCTAAATTTGCTGAGACACACTTAGTCACTTCTACAGGAAGCACTGGTAAATGAAATTGTGTTTTAAATTACAACAGACTATGACAGGGATAAAGTATTCATTTCTAAATTTCTGTAAAATTTCTAGAGAACTGGTTTTTGCTAAGATTGTTATGAATAAGGAAACAAAATGCAAAGGTTGTTGTTCTAACATATATATCAGTAAGAAGCTCGCTGATAGTAGATATTTCACAAATACTTGAGCTACAGTTCAGGCAGTTTTAGCATCGAGCACACAGAGTTCGGTGAGCACACAGCTCAATTCCCTAGGCTTATTTGAAATTTAAAGTGTTTACTACCTAGAAGCAAACATCAACAAATAGGAAAAAGAAAATAAATACATAGATATAAGACAGAGAGAAGACAAGGTAACAATTTAAACACATTTTTGTATAATTTAGTTATATGCAATTTACAGAGCAGAACAACACTACAGCTGTTGTAAAACTCCAGCGATTTCCCTGGGACCACAACCAGAATTGATTTGTTATTTCTGTATGTGTTTTTCCCCTTTGGGGAAAAAAAAAAATATTCCCCATCTGTTTTAGTACAAGGTGAACGTCACTAAATCATGAAGTTTGGTACTTATGAAGGATTGTAAGTTCTTTCACACACTAAAGAGACAAAAGAATATAATCCATTAGAAGGTAACGTAGGTGTCAGTTAGGTGATTCAGTATTTGCTATTCATAGATTTTTTTGACATAAATAGCAAAAAACAGCAAGCTGAACTGATGGGCAGCTCTACCAATTGACTCGATTCATGTTATTTGAGTCACATCAGCTTTCTGTGGAAGTGTTAACCCAATAGTAACAGAAGTTATTTTAAACTACCTTGAACAGGCTGGCAGCCAGTAATTACTACTGAGGATTATAAAGGAGATGGTGTAAAATGAATACATTAACTCTTCTACAAACAAAACTGGTGACTCAGACACTCAATCGTGATTATCATGTTTACTAAGAGACTATCAGACTCCTAAGACTGACTACATACAGAAGAGTGAAATATTGTCAGTAATGCATTTTAACAGCTTTCAGAAGTGGAAAAGTTCAAAAAAGAATCTGTAAGTTAGAAGAATTATTTTTAAATCTTATATAGTCAAAACCATAGTAAATTTACACGAGTTTTAACAAGAGTTTCAATAATTTCCATTTAATACATTACCTGTTACCCTGCAAAAAGAATAAGTGATTGTTGATCCCTTCATTGTTGCAGTATCAACCACAAGAAGTATGCTGTAGGGAATTCACATTTTACAGTAGAGAAGGTGAATGATGCTGCCACGGTATTTCCTGTAGTTAATTGGATTCGTGCTGATAATCTGGGAGGAGCCAGTGACTATCTTAACTTAAGACTGTATGAGGAGTGCCTTACAGACTATGCAGATAATCGTCCCGTAAACTGCTTTCTGTGTGCCCAGATTTTAAAGGGATTGAGGCAAACAGGCCACGCCAACCTGATGTTTTAATAACTGAATCTTCCATCTCTTTTTTTTCCTGTTCACCTCATTTTCCTACTATCAACCACAAGTAAATATATATATATGTGTGCGTCTACATACATCAGACAACTAAGCACATAGCTACAGAGATAATTTTGTGAAGGCACCTTAATCACAGTTAAACTGATCCATTCATTTCAAAATGCCATGAAAAGAAAATCAGAGATAAATGTTTCATTGGCATCTGTGGTTAGACCCTGAACAAAACATTTTTTTTTCCTCACCCAATAAAGCACAGAGTATCAGCAAACTATTTCCATCGAGCATAAACTAACTGCAGAAAAAGTAGTATCTCAAAACCATAACAAAAAAAAGTTCATCCAAATGTCAAAGATGTAATCTATCGAAAACCAAAGCAAAGACTTTGTTAAACACTAGATAAATAATAAAACAAACTAAATAAAATAGGATGCAATATCTTATTCTATCTTACTAAATCATTTTCAAACACTAAATATTAGCTGAAAAAAAGGGCTTTCATCTATTTCCATCACTTTCCCTGTATGTCTTATTAAAAAATCCCTAGCATTAATTAACCACTACTCACTGCTCATCATTAAAAATGCCTCCCAATTATTTAGAAACAAAACAGTTGTGCAAGCTTCTATGGACATGAGTTTCAACAAGCAAGTTAAACAAGCAAGGAGAGCAAGCTGCAGGAGACAACTCAAACTTATTAATTCCAAAAATATCATCTCAGCTAAACACTTGCCATAATTTTGGCCAATAGAGAGATATAGCATAAAAAGGGAGTAAATCGTTTTGTTAATTTTCAGAAATAATTTCGTAGTCAGGCTTTTGCTGTATGCTGTTAATAAAAATCGGAAAGAAGAAGAACCCAACTACTTTTCTACAGAAAAGTTAATTTGCTGAGATCAAAGACAAATTCACAAAGTAATCCTTAAAATTACACATCTAGTTTCTTACTAATATTGTAGGGACACAAAAAAAATATCACATGCATGAACTGCATCCACTCATTTTAGTAAGCAGGAAACACCATTTTTATATACACGTATGGACGTTTGTGCAAAAAGAAAACCACCTTAAAAAAAAATGGGTCTTCAAAACCCCAATATATACAACTTTGGAAAATACCTTAGGTATTTAGGTACCTCAGACGCTGAAAAACCTGAACACATTGTGAAGCCTAAATCCTCAGTTGCACATCTTTCTTTAGGGTGTTGGTAGAAGTTTTGGTTCCAAAACTGCCCACAGGTGGAACCAGAGGGCCCAAAATTTCCCTAAAGTGGTATCTGTGGCTCCCTGTGTGACAAGAGCTGGGGAAGAGCCCTCCTGCCTCTAGCAGCCCTGCCCCACACCAGGCTGTAAGCACGCAGAATTATGCCCTCACTTAGGTGTATGTGAGGGTGGACCCCGAACAGTAACCAAAGTCACTCTTTGGAGGCCCAGCAGAACATGAACTCCTGGGAATTAATTCCATCAGAACCTGTACTAGCATCATGGAAAATGCAGGGCACAAAGCCCTGCAGTTCAGTTGGTCCAACATCCAGCTCAGGTGAAGTACCAGTGCATTTCCCCTCCAAAGATCTCCCTGACAGCAGTGTCACTGCCTGGTTTCATCACACATCAGTCGGAGTCATTATAGAGGTGGCTCTAGGAATGAAAAGCTAAGAATTATGAGGAAAGGGACACATCTATTTTTCAACTGTCAGCACACAAAAAATGTGTTAAAACAAAGGGAGCACTTGGCAAAACGTTTTGTAGGAGGAAATGGAGGAAGTTAGTTGTTTTTTAGTTGACTAAAGAATGAAGAGCAGCTTCAGATAATTAAAAAATATTAATTAAATTAAATTCTTAATATAAGCATACTCTTCTGGTGAAAAGTTCTAAATGTTTGCATTGGAGAAGCTGTCACTGACATACTTAGTGTTTATTTTCATATGGATAATATAATAACACTATTTACCTATGTGATTCCAAAGGGTAATTATTGGATGGCTTGGGTTCTCAGTGCCATTTGCTGTATTAATTAGCAGATGTCAGAGCTTTGTGGAGTTGCCCCTTCTATCTGTTCCTACATTTGTACTCTTCAGTAGAAATGGCAGTTTATTCAGCCGAAGAACTAATTTTTTCTAGTGATCTGCAAAGTTTAGCTAGTTCCAGGAATTGCTGCCAAACATGTTTGTTCAAACAGGCTCTGTCATATCTTTCCCAAGACAAGGCTTTGTGCTAACTGAGGATGACTTTTTGGGGGAGTTAACCATTAGGTTGAAATAATTTGCCATTTCCAAGGAAAGAATGTACAGAGTAGGTGGGATGGTAGTGACTAAACTAATAATCTTCATCTCTCTCTAGGCTTGGCATTTTCCTGTTTAAACAAAACGAAGAATTCCAAGTCCTCTGGAAAATTCTGTTGAACTGTAACTGCCACTTAAAGATACTAGCAAGCTTTTCAGATAAGTAGAACAAGATCACTAGGCTTCTAGCAGCTTATTCCTCCTGCACTGCATGGGCTGTCTCTTGGCTGCTTTACAGCAGACTGAGTAAATCCACCTGTTCCCTGACCTCACATATTAATTGATCAGATTGGGCAGGTAGAAAACTCTCTATAAACCGTCTCATAAGGAGCTGGATGCAACTAAAACATCTGACCATTGCTCAGACTGCACTGTTTTCACTGGTACATAGACAGAATCAAAAGATCAAATTATTCTAAAACTTAAAGCTTACTACAGCCTAATTTACTTTAGGGCTATTTTTAATTTAGTGTAAACTATATATTTAGTTTTATAGCTGGCTTTGGACATTTTCGACCTCAGCTTTTGCTTTTTGCTCTGATTTTCATGGTTTGGGTGATAAAAATCACTTTATCTTGCTTTATTTTCAGCTTATATTGAAATACTGCAGAGGATGCTTTAGTTTTGTGCAACTTCAAAACTGTATGAAATGTTATTGAAGATTTTTTATGGGTTTTGCTCTTAACTTTTTTTTATATATATATATATTTCTGTCCCTTAAGCATCATGCAGTACCATTGCAAATCAATCATAAAAGCAGACTGAAAGCTTATCTTTGATAGACCTGGACTACACCGGCAGTATATTTATGTGAGATAAATATATATATTTAGGTGCTTACTGAGATCCCAGAGCAGCAGCCCACCTGTGATCCCCGTCCTCCTTCATCATCTGTACTTCCGACAGCCTCTCTCTTCCTGTTAGGTCCATTGTTAGCTGAAATAGCCAATAAATGATAAAATGGAAATGTACGGAAATGGTAGGTAAAGGCAGCAATAGTAATATGAAGATTTCCATGAAAAAGACAGTTCTAAAACTGAAGAATTGTATCTAGTATTATTTGCGGGTCATTCAGTGGACTTGCACTGCAAAAAGTGAACTACATAGAACCTCTTTTTAGCCACTGGATTTAAAATGGAATTAAAATCACAACTTAAACTAGATATAACTTGATATGGCTATAAAAAAGGAAGGAAAACTATAGCAAAGCAGCATCTAGTTCTGCTTTGTGAGATTTTCTCAATGTATGCCACAGCAGTACCTCCAAGTGACGTTCTACTTGGGGTTGGTAGCTCTGTCTTTGAAATAGCTGGGGCACATCAGGCTGTTGGAAAACAGAAGGAAGAAATCCTTCCCTAAATTTTAGAACTTCTGAAGAGCTGCCATATAATAAGCCAATGTGTGATGACCTTTGCAAAAGAACTGTGTAACGTTCACATAATCTCTAAGAAACACTGAACTTGCTATAGGTATGCACAACAGTTGAGTTTATGCATGATAAAACTTAACTGTACAAAAATGGCAGACAAGGTAAAGAAAACAAGGAAATGTTAAAAAAAAAAAAAAAGTAGCACTAAGTAGCCAATCCATTCAGGTATTTTATTATGTGCTTTTTGCTAAGGAACAAAACGATCAAGCTCTGTAACAGAGGGAAGTGTTTGAGTTAAAGAACCAAAGAGGTCAAAGGAATTTAATACAAGTGGCCAGAGATCAGGAGTTGCAGGTGTATCTCCCTCATGTCCCCGTGACAGGGTTAAATCCAGGAAAAACTCGAGTTGAGACAAAATTGAGGAAATGGGTACATTTTTATGTGTTTTTACCATTTTAAACAATAACAAGCTACCCAAGATCAGCAGTAAAAAACGTTTACAGATTATTATATTTTCTTGAAAGAACAACCACAAAATACAAGCTTAGATGTAATATGGTTTTTGTTGGGACATTTGCTCAAGCAAATCTGGAGTTTGAACCCTGTTTCATGAAGAAACAGAAAATCTATGCCTAAGAAACGTGTGGCAAAAGAAGTATGGAGTCACTGCAGACAGCAGAGGGTCCCTGTAGCTGCTCAGGATTCCCACAGTTTCCTCAGGTGGAGGGAAAGGACCTTCAACAAACTGCTTGAGTCTGGGCAGGCGCTCTTTACCTGTACATGGCACAGGAAAGGTCTGAGTTCATTTTGAAGGAGTTGTGGGTTATTTTAAGGAGTTGTGGGCTGTACAGTTGAGTAAGTGCTGCCCTCAAAGTGCTCAGCACCAGCTCTAGGTAGGCAGCCCCTGCAGCAAGGCAGAAACAGGGACTCTTGTGAGCCACCCGGTGACAGAAGTAAGAAACTCACCTTGCCTGGTTGAACTGAGCCTCTTTAACCAAGTATGTCTTTAATTCTGAATTATATACTAGCAGGAAGAAAAATTAAAAGTAAACCAGCAAACTGTATTCTCCATTCAGAGAAGTGGGAATGTATTGCCAGAAACCGGGAATAGATTTGCTGGCTGCTACTGGAAGATAAAAGCAATCTTGTACCTTATCTCAACACTCACAATCCGTTTGTTTGGGGTTTTTTATAGTAACACATTCCTTCCCAGCAACTAACTTAGTATGTCAGATTTCACAATTTCTACTCGTGACTCTCATTTGTAATTTTGCCATTGCAAAAAATACTCATAACGGTACCACTGAATTTAAAATTAATGAAATATTTACTCAAACACATAAAACACATGGAAGAAACACTCTTCAGACTGGTTTATGCTGCCACCCAAGCAATTATATAATGAGAGAGGATTATATGGCTAATTATACTTCAGAGGTTATATTCTTACAGTATCTGGCCCTGAAGACTTACTTATTTCATCTTTCTTGTCTTACACATGTGTTAAATAAACTACTGATGAAAAAACAAGAAATGGAAAAATGCTTCTAAGCAATACATAATTGCAAATACTCATTTTGCACATATTCTTTTGGGATTAATTACTCCATAGACATTGGGCTCAGTTTTACTAATTGAGGTGCAGGCCTCCTGAAAACACAGCTCACCCTTTCTAAGAACTGCAAGGGAGCACAAAGAGAAAATACTTAAGTCTAGATTACTAATATAGCAGGCAATTATTTTTCTCAGTTTGTTAATCTATTGAAGAGTATAGTCAGTCTTCTGACAAAGGCAGTAACCGTTACATCCAAAAATCACTACCCTGTGTTTGAAGAATATGCCATATGCATGTCTGCCTTTTCAGCTCCAAAGGGGACTGGCTGTGTTGCCTTTTTCGAGGGTGATTAAGTGATGATGACAAGTAGGGTATAACTGCTACACAACATGGAAACCCTGCTGTGAAGTCTCTTCCATCGCAGGTATTACCTGTGGAGGCCGCGCTCCCCCGCCCTCATCCAGAGTCTTCTCCGGCCCTGACAGAGATACCCCTCGGCTGAAGTTAAACCCTCCAGAATGCTGAAGGGCTGGATTACCTTACCGTCCTACCCCCGGCGGTTACAGGCCGGAGCTCCCACCCCCCAGGGGGCTACAAGAGCTGCCTGTGGGCCCCGGCTTCTACTCTGGGTACCACCGAGCAGCAAACCGAGCTACTAGAGACCTTATGAAGTGTATTTTAAAGGCTTTTCTGTCGGTGCTGAGCACACTGCGGTTGCTTACCTCAGCCGTGGGGGGGAGGGGGGGGGGTGGTATAAACCTGCAGCCGAGGGAGAGCGCCCGAACAGCCGGGCCCCCCCGCGACCCTCGGGGCAGGGAAATGGCGGCCGCCGCCCCGCCGGGCGTGCCGCGCTGCCATGGCGACGGGGGCGGGCCCCGGGAGAGGGGGGGCAGCGGGGGCGACCCTGCCGGGCCGGGGGAAGAGGGGGGGATGAGCGGAGCGGTGCTCCCCGCCAACGGCCACTGCCGCTGCGGGACGGGGTTGCGGGGAGAGCGCCGGACCCACCTGGCTCCCGGCGCCTGAGGCCGGCGCTCCGCCGCCCGACATGGGGGAGAGCGCATGCGCCGCTGGGGGTGGGGGGGAGAGCTGGCGGAGGGGAGGGCCATGGCAGCGGCGGGATGAGGGGCGGGGGCTTCTTCTGCCGCCCTTGCCCTTGCCCTTGCCCTGGCCTTGGCCCTGGCCTTGGCCGGAACAGCCGCCTCCTCATGGCGGCCTCAGAGGCGCTGTGGGATGGCACAAAGCCGGGCGGCACGATCCCAGGCCTCCTCCGGCCTGAGGGAGGAGAAATGCCAGAGGGAGAACTTGCCGTCCCCCGAAAGCCGCACTGCGGTGCCCACGGTGTCAGAGATGTCTCCTTGTTCGTTTCCTCATGGAGCGGGGGTGAGCAAGGGGCCGGTGTCCCCCTTGGCCGCCGCCGCCTGCAGCCCGTCCCGGCAGCCGGGTCTCGGGCCACCTGGAGCAGCCCCTCGCTGAGAAGTACATGAAACACGAGGGAATAAATTCACTGACACAGTTTAGTCTTTTTAGCATCGTCGTGAGTCATTGACTCTTCATAGTGGTTAAAGTTTGGGGACTTAATTGAAATTTTTCACAAGTTTGTTTCCATTGAGGTCAACGGTGCCTGCAGCTGACCAGAGGGGGTACCACCTTTACACACCAAAGGGCCTCTGCTCCACCTAATTGCCCTGTTGGTTGTGTTACATTTTACTCATTAAAGGTTCTAGTGTGGGTGAAGAGATGCCAAACAGACGTGGGTTAGGGTTTTGAGAGGCTTAGTTAAAGTTTTATTTAGCATTTTTAACAGACATAAGAGGTAGTTGGACACAGAGTAGGATAGCTTTGTAATGGTTTATTTTAATACCGGAGTTAAGTACACAGTTTCTGATTAAAGGAGTAATAGGAGCTGTAAACCTGTGTGGTGCTAGGCTGAAACATCTGTCTGCCAGGTAATAAGGATATTTTTGGAGTGAGTGTCCTTGTAACACTTGCAAAGTTCAGTTGTGGTTTTCGAAATACTGGCAGATTTTTGACAGTATTATGTGTCTGTCTCACTAGCCACGTTAGTAGAATTAGTGCCTCTAGTACATCATATAAAATACATAAACACAGAAGTGTTTATATATTTTTAACTTACGTTTTTTAAAGATAGAAGCTGATTTGGGAACTTACTGGAAACGCCAAAGAGATCTGTTGCTCCTTTTCCTTCTCTTAAGCTAAAGGAGCTGTCAGCGTACGAAGGTCAGGGCTTGGTTCTTAAAATATGTCAGTCCTGATCGTACAGAAGTGTCTTAAACATGTCCTGGTTTTTGACAGCATTAGCAACGCTGCATTTCCTACAATAACACTGATTTCTAAACAAGTGAAAAAATGGCTGTGTGAGTCCTACCTCTGTCTCCCTCCAAAAGATTTGAACGTGCTTTCCCTTCCTGTGTTTACCTGTCAGAAACTATTGCTAAAGTTTACAAGTTTCATTTTTAAATTGACTACAGGACACACATTCAGTGTTCAGTCCTGCCGAGTGGGGTCTGTGCCTTTGCCATCGGTTCTCGCTCTCATGTGTTCAGGCTTTGCTGGCTCAGAGCTGGAACGCTGAGCACATGAGCACACCGGGTGATACCTGTTCCCAAAATTTGTGTTTATCATTACAAATTACATGAATAAACAGACTTCCTCTGCACTTGGGGAAGAATTTAGAAAGCTCATAAAATTCATAGAGGAAAGCATAAAGTTTTCTTTGTTTTCATGTAAAGATACAACCACAGAGCCATACCTCGTGTTTTGAAAATAAATGCTAAAGGAAAATAAATTGTTCCTTTCTGTCTGAAATAAGGGGAAAATCTGTGCTGCAAGAATGCTCAGAAATGTCCTATTTTGAAAGACACTGGGATTTATTTGCTCAGAGAATGAACCAGAACCATCAGAAAACTCACTGAGGTTGAGCATGAGATACAGGTGCCCAGACAGAACCAGGAAAAGCTTTTTTTTTTGCTTAGAGCAACTCAATATAAGGGGCGAAATGGAGAAAAGGAAACTTTTTTCTTTTCCAGGAGGAAGGGTGAATTCAAGTTTGGTGATACTCCCAGGGAGGTAATGAGATTCTCTTATACTGTAGGGCCGAGTTCAAACCTGGTGCAAATGGAATAACTCTGGTGAAGCTGAATCTGCCTACCCCACATCCGAATCGTGCTCTCTAGACTTTACAGAATTTACCTGACCGGAATTTATTTTAGATCAGCGCATGCCACCTTGTGGCAAATTAACATGGTGCAGCTCTTCCCAACTCTATAAAACACTATTTTTCTTTATTAAGGTTCTGGGACTAGATGGCCTTTGGAGGTCCCAAATGATTCTATGATTCATTAGGCCAACATAAAGCATGCTTTTCAGCAAGGCGTTCTCAGCGCTTTTTGATTCCCTGCGAGCAGCTGTCTGAAGAAATATGGGGACAACCCATAAAGTAAGGTATTCTAAAGAGTATGGAATATTTACCTTTAACCTTTCACCTTCATTTCTCCATTCAAAAATTGTCCATGGTGCATATCTCTCTTGCACAACCACTGAATTTAAATGCTTTACTCCTCTTTTTGTTTTCTGACATCCCCCTTGCTCACTGGGGATTTCTTTTCCAGCGTAAACACAGCCTTTACAAAAATGATTTTGGTTTTTGCTCTGAGCCTTTCATTTGCACTGCTTGTGCAGGCATGCCACGTGTTGTACAATATCCGTCCAGTTGGCCATGAGCATCAGCACAGTGGGAAGGGAACAGAAGACTAGGAGGGTTAATTAGCAGATTGAACGATGCCAATGGCAAGAGAAAAGAGCTGGAGAGTCTCCTACTGGGGTGAGAGGAGTCCTCCTGGAATGTGGTATATGCAGATGCACTGGAGCTAGAGGATCTTCTAGATACTGTCTGAGTATTTTGGTGGAACTCATTCACCTTTTTAACTTTCCACCTTTTGTTTTCTCTGCCATGGTAACCAGTCTTCTCCCTGTTTTGTGGAGGTTTCTTACTCTCACTGTTTGTTTTTTGTTTGTTTTTTTTTTTAATTGGCTTTTTTAAGGGACTTTGTACTGAGTTTCCTTTGACTTGTCATTTAAATTTTATGTGCTTTCCATTTGTTAGCTTCAAGACCTTAAATCTGTTCTTTGGCCGTTACAGTTGTGGTAGCCTGGTGAGTCAAGTGAAAAGTTATTCAAAGTAAGTTTGTTGTCACAGAAAGGTAGATGTTTCTGCACTTACCTTACACACGCTTTTCATTAAAGGAATTTTTTTTATAATAGCTTTACAGAAACTGAGAGCTAATATCACACCCCATTTTACAACAGCACAGGTAAAGGGAGAGGTCTGAGTGTTTTGGGCTTCCAGTGGCTATACTTTAAAATAATTATTAAGAAATGTGATAGCCAAAGTCTACAGCTTTGACTATGGTGAATTCTGTCCCAGATCAGGGTAGAGGACACTAGGACACTGAGACCCTCTTCTCCTCCCTCATGTGGTGTGTTAAAGAAATAACTTTGCAGTAGGTGAAGGTGTAACCTGCTGCGTTTATTTCATAAATCTGCTTTTGTCATTTAACTTTAACTTTCTAAAACAAATGCTTACATATTTTTCATTTTATAAAGCCTGTAATGGCTGAAATTACGTGCAGCGCTACAGCTGCAAATTAATGAGAGCCACAATGGAGGAAAATAAATGATAATAGGATAAGTTTGAAGAGAGCTAATTTAAACTATACACTCTTACCAGTCTGCCTCGAGCACTAGTGAGGTAGTAGATCTCAAGGAGATCTTAAGTGGGATGTAGTTCATTCTGGTCATAATTCCAGTGGTAATTTTTTTGATAGTTAAAGCTTATCAGTCTACATTCTTTTTCTATTCACATCATAAGCGTTCAACGGAAGCGGATTTTCGGTGACTTCTGCATTAGGTTGGATTGATGTTTCTGACCTACAGGTAGTAACTGCCAGATCCCCTGTGGTGTTCAGTGAAAATTCAGAATCATAGATGTACAAAATTTGATTGGTTTCTTAAACTCAACAGCTGTCAAGGGCCACTGTATGCATTGAAGCAGCTAATTTTCTGCCAGTATTATCTGTGTCTCAGATTAGAAACAACTGTTAAATCCATAATACTTTTCTTTCAGTCAAACAAGAACATGTTGGCAGAACGGAACGGCTGCTTTCTGAAGGAGATGCTGGAAGAGTAGGGATGGAAGTGGTGATTTGGGGTTTAGGGTGGGGTGGTTTTTTTTGTTAGGAAAGAAAAATTTTTAACATCTTGAATGGCCAAGGAGCAGAGTCGGGCAATGAGTGGGTGTGAATCAACAGTGAATTAGCTGAAAACAAGATTTCTGTAGGAAGGAGGCAAAAGATGTAGATCAGGAAGACCAAGCTGCAAAAAAGTCGTTTGGTTTCTGACCATGAAGGCACTGAACAAAACCTAGAGAGACCTCTGGATAGGTCAGACTTTGCAAGGAGAATTGCAGGAATTCATAGGAATTTGTTGATATGCCTGTGGCTGGGTGACCAGAGGGAAGGGGCAGCTCTCAGTACGTATGGAATGATTATTGCTAGAGCTGTATCACAGATTATCTAAGAAACGGTGTCCTTCCAGCTCCAGCTGCATGGTTATATGCATGACGTGTTTAGTTAGGATTGTCATTAAGTCCTATCCAAGTCCAAGATTGAATGTTTGTAGAGGGGGTAGTGAGCCAGAGGCTTCATCCCTCTTACATTGTTCACCATGCAGCAACAGGAATAAAATAGGAGATGTTCTAGCTCAGTGCCATCAGTGCTGTCATCCTATCTTAAAGCTGTGCTGGTTTCCAGACGGCTGTTTTACAAATATCAGCCAAACATACATACTGTAACTCTCCCGTTCTCAGCATAGTACTCACAGAGGGATTTTGTGAGCTCTGTGTCCAAAAGACCCCAAAACCTTTCAGTCAGGGGTCAGTTTGCTTCAGGCTCACAGTATCTGCAGGGTGCTGTGGGAGCCTTTATGGACCATCAGAGAACAAAGACTCATTGTTGGAGAACCTCATTAACAGAGCATCGGGTCGTGCGTGAATGCGGAACATTCAGAATGTTTTATTTGAAATACATCTTCACCGTTTGAGGGGGAAATAAGTGCATTTATCAGAAATGGATATATATTGCAAAAGCGGGATATTCAGATTTTAAACCAAAATTTGTTTGGGCTGCGGTCTTGTCTGCCACCATGGCTACCAGCGTGGCCAGCAGGTGGAGGGAGGTCATCCTGTACCTCTACTCTGCCTTGGTGAGGCTGCGTCTGGAGTACTGTGTCCAGTTCTGGGCTCCCCAATTCAGGAAGGAGCTGAAGAGGGTACAACAAAGGGCCACAAAGATGATTTGACGGCCTGGAGCATCTCTCCTTTGAGGAAAGGCTGAGGGACTTGGGTCTTTTTAGTGTGGAGAAGAGAAGACTTAGGAGGGATCTGATCAATGCTTACAAATATTTAAAGGGAGGGTGTCAGGAGAAGGNNTTTACTGTGAGAGTGGTAGAGCCCTGGAACAGGCTGCCCAGAGAGGTGGTGGAGTCTCCGTCTCTGGAGACATTCAAACCTGACTGGACACGTTCCTGTGCAATGTGCTCTAGGTACACCCGCTCTGGTGGGGGGGTTGGATTAGATGATCTTCAGAAGTCCCTTCCAACCCCATATGATTCTATGATTCTACCACCATTTGTGCCAAT
>BJBW01002309.1:151591-174943 GCA_004320125.1 Scolopax mira | reverse complement strand
CCCCTCCAGGGATGGGGCAGCCACAGCTTCTCTGGGCAACCTGGGCCAGGCTCTCATCACTCTCAGAGTGAAAAATTTCTTCCTGATACTTAATCTAAATCTACCCTGTTCCAGTCTGAAAGTCTCCGAAGCCATACAAAACTTTCACAGACCCAATGATTTTTATTATTTGCTGTCATTGCTAAAATTGCAGCCTTTGTGTGTTCGTGTTGCCATTCATTGAAATACGTTAAGTAGAGCTATCCCTTTTTGAACCAAAATCTTGTAATATTAATGACTTAATTAAAAAAAAAAAAAAAAAAAAAAAAAAGGTGGCTTTTTCCAGAACTTTATGCCACCTGTAGAAAGGGAGGGAAAAAAGGTCAGTTCCCATCTACCACTGCTCTGCTGTCTGGCTTTGGGGCCCTGCTGTCACCTGCTGTCACCTGCTGTCACCTGCTGGCATTTCTGCCCTTGCCTTAACGGCAGCATGCTTTAAGTTTGCTCTTTGGTGTATCTCCCCCGGTTCCACAGGCTCATATTGAGTTTAGGACAAGAGGAAATGGCATCAAGTTACTCCAGGAGAGGTTTAGGATGGATATTAGGAAACATTTCTTCACTGAAAGGGTAATTCCCCTTCACTGGGACCAGGCTGCCCAGGGCAGTGGTGGAGTCACCGCCCCTGGAGGGATTTAAAAGCTGGGTAGATGTGGTGCTGAGGGATGTGGTTTAGTGGTAACTTGGCAGTGCTGGGTTAATGGTTGGACTTGATGATCTTCAATGTCTCTTCCAACCATTATCATTCATTATGATTCTATGATCCTTTGATTAGTAATTAAAGGCTAAGCTATTCCCTCTTTCCCTTTTCCTCTGTACTACTATTCTTTCTATTCAACCGTTCGGTTTTGGTTTTGTTGGGGTTTGTTTGGTGGGTTTGGGGTTTTTTTTTTTTGGACATTTTCGTTGCAATCTGGGTTGCTCTCAACTTTAATACTCAAACCGTTTGTTACCGGTGCCCAAACATCTCCCCCGCGCCCCCTCCGGCTCCCGACTCCGCGGCGGGGATGGGCTGGGAGCGGGGGCTTCCCTGACCGCCCTGCCCAGACCCGTGCCCATTGCGCTGGGAGGGCGGCGGGATGTCCCCGGGGGCGGCGGGATGTCCCCGCGGTCGGGGGGCGGCGGGATGTCCCCGCAGCGGCCGGTGGCGGGGCCGGCAGGGGGCACCCGCGGGCCGGGCACCGCCGCCGCCGCCCGTCCCTCCGCCCGGTGGAGCCCTCGGGTGGGTTTCGGGGTGAGCAGGGGCGCCTGGGCCGTGCCGAGGTGTGGGGTGGCTGCTCTAGGGCAGGAGACGGGGAAGAAAACCCGTGGGGAGGCGGTGCTGAGCAGGGGGAGAAGGGTGCGTGGCGTTTGACACCGCTCTGGCTGCAGTTCATCACAATAACTTTGGGTGGGTTCTTGGCATTTTGTCTTAGAGTCCCAAAAATGGCAAGTGTCACAATATCTGACAAGTAAAATTGTTTAAAATTCTTCAGCAATCACGGCCGTATATGGGTTTGACATTCAGTTCTGGGCACAGCAACTAGAACTCTGCCGCATTAGCTCGAAGAATCGCCGTGTGAAAATCGGTTCTTGTTTCGCCTGAAGCCGAGAGCAAGTCTCCTGCTGGTGGCTTCGGTGGGGGCGAAGACAGAATTCAAAAGACCTGCTGCAGCATCAGGGGCCTTAAGTTCCTTCGGAGAATCCCCCTTGTGCAAGGAGGAAAAAGGACCTAAAGCCAGGTCCAAGTTTTGCCTGAGAAAGGCCTGTTGGGGTCAGAAACCATTAGACTTTCTTTAACGTTTTAGGAACATTGGTGTTTCTTAAGGCAAATCTTAGAAAGCCCTATAGCTCTAGTTTATCATCTCTCAGAAAGGAGAGGAAGTATTTTCTCTTGCAACATTCTAGTTCATTATGACTTTCAGGGTGGTAGAGAAGCCTCTCTATGGGCCCAGGGTGTACCCTTAGAGTAATTAATTTCTTCATATGGCTGGTTCCCTTTGCATGAATGATGAAGGAGTTAATCTCTTCAAATCTCACACCTTCCAGGGGAATGTTCTGTCTACACGGTGACCTCTATTAACATTGCTGCTTTTAAAGTATTTCATTAAAATATGACCTTGCTAATTCCCTATTTCATTCTAAATTAGTGAACAGGAGTAAGAAAAAAACACACTTATTCCAAGCAAAGTGGGATACAGGTGGAGGAAGTTGACAGCTGTAGGAAAATTTACCCTTTCCTCCTTCCACCCCAACCTAAGTGAATCTCTGGGATGGACTTTCTGTAGACATAAGTATCACAACGCAGTGGCTTTGTGTAATCCCCAAAGAACAACGTGAGGCAAGGAGGGTGGATGCAGGATTTCAGCTGGAGTGGGCAGAGCCGGGGGAATGAGCACATAATCCCCACCTGAAGTTAACAGAGAGAAAATTAAGCTTGATTTTACTTGCAATCCTCTGTCCCCTGAGGTCAGAGTCAGAGTAGGATGCACTAAGTCTGAGGAGTAACACAGAGGATGCTCAGGATCATCACGCAGGTTGGCTTAGAGCATCAGAGGGGGAAATTTGGCCAGGACACTTGGACAGATTTTGGCCAGGACGCTCATACTCTGGGAAGTTATGGAGCTGCCTGAAATGGGAAATGGCATAAAAACACTCCCTGAGCCCATGAACCTGCGAACAGGTGCTGCTGGCTTCCTGCCATCTCTCATGAAGACCAGGTTCCCTTAAACCCAGATCCTGCTCCTGTTGAACCGGGCACACGGCTGCCACCAGCATCAGCTGGTTCAGAGCCAAGCTTTGCCCTTGGTTTGGTTAAATTTAGCACACTGGCACGAGGCACACGGGTTTCATCAAAGGCCTGGGCTCCCCACTCAGATGAAGATGAGGAGAATGAGCCCCTGCCTGGTCGCCTGCATCCCTCCCGCGTCTGGCCTGAGCACAAGTATCCCTCTTAGATGTTTTATAACCTTGTCTACTGATTTATGAGCAAGATTCCTACAAAAAGTTACATTTTTAAGGATCCATCAAATCTCAGACAACCTATGGAGATTAAAACAAATAAAGACTCTTAGGAATGTAAACAGCATAAGGAAATCCTAATCTGTGCAGCACAATTTTATTCTGAAAAAAGAAAAATATTGCTCTAGCCTGAGGTGGTAAATCAGACTCGTTTTCTGAGTGTCTGATGTTTAGGAAGCCGTGTATTTTTAATTGCCTTCTGCTATTAACGCTCCTCGCAGCAAGTAACCCCCTCCCGATTCGTCTCGGTCCCTGGGAGTTGGTGTTTCCGTGATGGGAGGCTTTATCCACACCAGATCGCTTGGCCTGTCAGGTGGAATATCCGCAGCAGTCTGCATGGCAAAGGGAAACTTGTAAAAATAGATTTCAGACACCTGGTTGTTCATTTTTAGAACATTATTCTTAAGTATTTTTGGTTGGCGTGATTTTCTTTCTGGAGAGCCCAGGCTGCAGACCCTTCTCCTGTGCCAGGGCCATTCATTTCCAGGGGAATGAGAAGAAATTCTGTTCCTAATCCCTATTGCAGGGGCACTTTAGTGGTTTTGTAGACATATTTTAAAAGAAGCTACACATACAAATCAAAAGTGCATTTAAGAAATAAACCAACAGATAGGAACCCTTCATCACTTAATAGTTTTATGTTGTTTGGCATTTAACGAAAGCTATTTTGTGTAATTGGTGCTCTAATTTAGAGGGTTTGAACTAGCTGTCATGATGCTTGTGAGAGACTGGGAAGTCAGCTTTAATATGATTTTAATATGTATAAAACATCATGTTATTTTTTAAATAAATGTTTCAATTAGCCATTATTGTGTTAAACGACTTAAACTTCTCCCTGATGATCTATAAACCCAAACCATCTAGATCTGGCACTTGAAAACTATGAACCAGAACTGACCGGAGGCGAACCGTGGAGCTGAAGAATGAAGGGATTTTATTCTGTTTCTTCACTTCACTTTTAAAAACTGCAGGCCCCAGCTCTGCACAGACGCAGTCATTAACTTAATTTTATGAACCATAAACCGTGCACACGGTGACTAACCTAAGCACACATTTAGCTGTTTACAGCACGGGGGGCTAACGTGCTATCGTTAAGGGCCTCCTTAATTTTGCAACAGATGCAGGGGGTTGCTTGATTTTAAACTAACGCGGGAGGGACGAGGACAGTTTGCTGTTTTCTGTCTGAAGCTCCTTTAGTGTCCAGAAATGGATGGTGCTGCCGCAGGTGCTGGTTCAGCCTGAGTGTCATTATTTACTGAATCTGTGCTTCGATTTTCTGGTGGCGTGTGTCTCCTCGTTGCTGTTTGCACAACACATTTGTTCCCTGGGGTTTCGCGGGCACATCCCGAGCTCTGGCTGTATCCGTGCAGTGCAAGATCTGTTTTGATGCAAAACCCTGGACTGGGGGATTTCTGCCGACCACAAACCTGACCGCTGGCTGAAGCCCCAGGCCTGTGCACACCGTTGCACGGCATTTTGATAGCAGCTCTGGGTGGAGAAAGGTGGTTATTTCTGTTACCATCAAGGGAAAGTCTAAGTGCACTCATGTGTTTGCTGGGATACCACTTTTGGGGGCTGCAGCGCTGGTGGAGGAGCCTCTGAACCTACAGAGCTCTTCCTAATGAGGAGTCAGTTCACAGAGGAGAGGCTGTCAGGAGAAATACTGCCCAGCCTGAGACCTAATCACAGCGAATCCCTTGTCTGTCACCTGGGGGGGGGGGGGGGGGGGGGGAGGAGGAAGGGAATAAATCTAATAAATAAATACAATTTTTAAATCCTATGTGTAAACAAAACAAAACAAAACAAAAAAGAGGGAGAGAGAGGCTTCCGCAGTGTGTGTCTTGCTCTTTGTGTTCTTCTGGTGCTCTGTGAAGGGAAAAGGTGCTGCCGTCCCAAGGGTGGGTGCGTGGCCACCCATGACACGGGAGGTGTGTGACCCTCGGGAGCGTGTTGTCCCCAGTGGGGGAGGTCGCACGTGTGGGGAGCTTCTGGTCTTGTGGGCTATTCGATCGGCTATAAATTAAATGTCTTGAGACCATAGGAGTTTTAGGGGTGGTTTCCTTAGGCTTGGAAAGCTCTGGAAGACACGAGGGGGCACCTCGTTCGGGAGAGCTGCTGGGGTATGTGCAGCAGCAGGACCAGTGATGCCCCTCAGACGGCAGGGAAAGAGAGGGGCTGGAGCCCTCCCTCAAACCGAACTGCATCCTCTGAAGGTGGCTTTCAGAGATGATTAAGTAGTCAAAGTGCCCGATGAGGCCAGGTGGTGGCAGAAAATCATTTTTAGAGGGATACGCGTGTTTAAAGGCTGATGGAGCTTTAGTCAGCCGTGAAACATCACGGATTGCTCAGGACGGAGCTATTCCCTCAGCCCGAACGCTCCTTCCCAATTACCCGGTGATGTCACGTTTTCCACTCTCTCCGTGCCACTTTTTGGATTTCCTGAATATTAAGTGCCATGAGAAGTGAGCGAGTCGGAGGGTGTCGGGGCTGATTCCCCCGTTCGGACACCCTGCAGCCGCGGGAAGGCCAGAAGCTGCGGGGATGGGCTTCCCGCAATGGCGTGAGAGTCACCCCCTCTTTGCCAGGGTCGGGGCGGGGGGCGGCGGGCCCTGTAGCCCCGGGGGAAAATCTAAAAAAAAAAAAAATTAAAAAAAATTAATAGATATTTTTTAAAGGTGGTGTTGAAAAAGCAAAGAAGTGTCTGGGTTTCAAATGTATCGAGAGGTTTGGTACAAGAAGGGCAAAAAAAAAAACCAAACCCAAACGCTTTAATTGATCTAATTAATCTTCAGGGCGGGGTGCGGAGCTTGCGGGAGCAGCGCTGCGGGACGGCGCCGGGCTCTCAGCGGGACAAGCTGAGACTGGGATGTGCCAGCCCTTGTCTGTGCCCTGAGCCTCGCGGAGGCTCCGCGCCCTCCCGCGGGAGCTGCGCGCTCTTTAGCCTCCGCAGCCCCCCGTTTAACCGCTTTGAGTTCTGCCCGCCAACGCGGGGTCCGTTTCCTGCCCTTTTTATGTGAAAATGTTTCCCCCTTTGCCACCTTCCCTGACGGTTCCAGGAGGCGAAGAGTTTTAATTTGATTCTTTTTCGCGTCGCGGTTTTCCGAGTCGGGGAAAACGCAACGAGAACTTCACGGAGGGGCCGGTAACGGGCAAAATTCGGCTAAAAACCTCTTCTTCCCGTCAAAACGGTGATGAATCGGCGAAGCAAAAGGATTCCTACCCCAGTGAAGAATTTGAAATCAACTCGTTTCCTTCTTCATGGAGGAAACGTGAGGAAAAATTTGTACTAGTTGAACTGTCGTCCTCTTTCTGAGTTGCCCGGCCAAAATCGAGGCAGGTATCAAGCCATCTGATGTATAAAAATAAGCAAAAGAAGCCATTAAAAATGCATTTCACTTTTATCTAAAAAGATTAAAGAACTTCTGAATGAGGTAGGTACGTTGTTAATTTCTGAAACTAGTTACATTCATACATTCATTTTAAAGTAGGCAACCCTAGAAATAATCTATATTTCTAACAGTTATTGAAAGGCTGTCCCTGGGTAAAAAAAAAAAACCAAACCCACAACCAAAACCAAAACCAAAAAAAAAAAAACCCAACAACAAACCCAAACAACAAACCCACTGATTAAACGAGAAGCGTTTTTGCAGAGAAAGGCGATTCCCTTCTAGTAGCTGGGAAAAAAAAAGTGTAGAAAATGCGGGGCCTGAGGCTTGTTCATCCAGTTCCTCCTTAAAGCCCTACATATTTTGCAGAACTTCCACTCCGCAAATTATAACAAATTCGGTTATTTGCCAGAGAGCGGTCGTGTGAATTGCTCGGCGTTGTATCTGCCGGGCAGACGGATGCAAAAGAAGAGTCCGGATTTGGGTGCTGTGTAAGAGGAGACGAAAATGTACAATTTCGGGACACAATTAAAAAAAAAAATATTCACTGATGTGCTTTTATCTGTGGGATTTGCTTTGCAACGATTTTAAATTGTTGACTATGAGTGCAGACGGATGGTGAAGTTCATCCTCCCTTTCTTCCAGCGCAGCATCGAAATTTTAAAAACAGGAGTGTTTTCCATCAAAGTTTGGTTTGGTTTGGTGGTGGTTTGGTTTGTTTTTTTTTTTTTTTTAAAGACCTGGAAGGCTGCAGGCCTGCTCTCAGGATGAGTTTCTGATCCCGGCTGTGGCTGCTCATAGAAGCAGCCTCGGGGCAGATGTTTCACGAGGTACATCAAACCTTAAATTATCCAAGGTAATTTCTTGTGACACCAGATCTGTTCACCGAACCCAATCCCCCGGGGACAGTGGGGATAAAAACGTACAATCATTCATGCGGTTTGTTTTATTTTAAAGGGGGGAAAAAAAATTAAATCAAGGTGTGTGCTTTGAGGGGAGGGGTTGGTAATTTATTTTATGCGTACTATTTGTTCACGAGTCTGGGTCGGTTTAAACAATCCGACGTGGATTTGTCTGCTCCTTTGAATGTGGCCTAAATCCTTCTCACTTTACTCATAATATTCCCCTTGGTTTTTTGGGATGGTTTTTTTTGGCCTTTCCAAAGGCCTCTTTTGCGTCGGGCCGTTAGAAATCAGTACCTTGGCATGAAAATACCTTGAGATCTAAATAATAGAGAAGATGGACAAAACGATGAGCAGACAGAAAGCCGCGTAAGGGAGCTTGGAAGAGCGGGGCGAGGGGGGGCGTTGTCCTGATTTTGGGGGGCCCGTTAACCTCGACTGGGGCGGGGGTGCGCAGGACCAGGGGGAGACGGGAGGTTCGGGGCAGGGATGGAGGCGGCATCTCGGTGGGCTCAGCCCTGCCCGTCCCTGTCCGCAGGGGCCGGGAGGGGACCCCGGGCAGCCCCGTACGGCCACCCCCGTACGGCCACCCCTTCGCCGTGTTTCACGGCCCCGGTGGCCATCTGAGCGCATCGGTGACAACCCTCCAAGAGAAGTCGGGGCAGGAGAGGGCTGAGAAGGTGTTTTCCAGCTCGTTGGGGTTTCACAGAGCGAGGGGCAGAAAGAAGAAACGTGGGGGAAAGCAGGGAAGAAAAGAGAAAAAAAAAAAAAACCAAAACAGAAGTCCTCGCGGACCCACTCTGTACCAGTGGCAGCAAACATATGGAAGAGGTTGTCTGGGGAGGCAGGGAAAATGCAGAGTATAAATTAATGCAAGAAACACCTCGTTCTTGTCGAATGCAGCGGTTGAGCAGGACGGTGAAAGGACGGGGCGGCGGGATTTCGCCAACGCTGACAAAAGCGCGCAGCTCGGCCTCGCCTCCCGATTCTGCCCTAAATGCCTCCACGTAGCCCTTCCCTCACCTTTTAATTAAAAATACCGGCCCGGTTGTCCCGATCCGCCGGGGGGATCCCAGCAGCGCATCCCCCTCCGGGTGCCGGCTTTGCGGGCAGCGCTGCCTGCGGGGTTCCCCGCAGCGCCTGTTGCCGGGAGCGGACCCCGGCGCGGAGCCCGGCGAGAAGCCGGGACGGCGCGGAGGAGCCCGGGGCCGGGGCAGCGCCGGGGGGGAGCCGTCCCGACCCCCGGACCCACGACGGCCGCGGGGTGATGCCCCCCGTGGGAAAGAAATCATCATCCGCGGGTGACTCCCGCGGCGGTCCCGCTCCCCGCGGGGCTGGGCGACCCCCCGCGCCCCCCCCTCCCCCCCGCCAGCTCCGAGAAAACGTGCCGAAATCCTTCCCCCTCCCCGGGGCTGAGCCCGGCTCCCCGGGCTGCGGGGGCTTCGTCTAAATTATTTCCCCCCCCGCTAATCCGTCGGTGCCTGCATTTTCTGCTGGGGTTTATGGGCGTTGGGAGTCCCGCACACAAACCACGCACGAAGGGCGTCAGTAATGAGTAGGGACCGGTCATTAATTGTCTGCTGCGTGGCGTGACCCGCGCTAAAGGGCAATCAGACGGTTCCCTTTAGTTGTTCCGAGCAAAAATATTCGCCAAAAGTGGATCCAAGTGAAGGGGAAGGCTCCGCTCGGGGCCGGGTGTCGCGTCGTTCCCCGCCCGGCTCCTTTCCGTTTTTCACAGCCGTTTGGCCGAGGCCGGGAGAGAGCCCGGGGCCGTCGGGCCGAGTCCCCTGGACCGGTAGCCCCGAGGCCGGACCGGGCAGCGCCACTCCCGCCCCCCCGAGGGCTGCGCCGCTTCCTCTCGGCCCCGCACCGGGACTGCCCCGAGTGCTCCGGCCCTTCCCGCGGGGGCCCCCCACGGCCGGGGCTGCGGAGCTGGTCCCCCCAAGAGGAGCCGGTCCTGGGGGTGGGTGGCCCGGGCAGTTGGTGGGGCGGTCCCTGGGGGTGGCTCCGCGTGTCCTCCGCGTCCATTGCCAGCCCCGGGGCTGGGGCTCGGGATGGGGATGGGGATAGGGATGGAGATGGGGATGGGGAAGGGAACAGAGATGGGGATAGGATCGGGAGCTGTGATGGGGAAGGGGACGCGGATGGAGTCCGAAAGGGGACAGTTACAGGGCTGGGGACAGGGACGAGTCCGGGGCCCGAGGTCGGGGCTGGGGACAGGGCCGGGGAGGGGGCCGGGGCCGGGGCCGCGCTCCGAAGGGGCCGTGGTTTGTTTGGGTGCCCGCGCGGCGGGGCGCGGGGGTAATTAGCCGTGTATGGCAGGGGATGAAACGTTCGGCCGTAACCTCTCGCTTCCAGGTACTCGCCCGCCCCGGCCCCTTCCTTCCTCTGCAGCCCCTCCCGCGCCCTCCCCCGCAGCGCTGACAGCCCCGCCGGGGCCGGCGGTATAATAGGCCGCTGCCCGCCGTCCCGGGGCGGAGAGACGCTCCCCGGTGCCGCGCCCCGTGTACATGCGGCGGTAACGGCTCGGGCCCTCCGCGCTGCTCAGGCCGGTCCCGGGCCACCGGCGCTGGGGGGGGGGGGGATAAGGGGGGCGGCAGCGCCGGGCCCGGCCCGTAGGGGCAGGGGCAGGGGAGGGGGGCGGCGGGGGGCGATGGGAAGAGCCCCCCCGGGGCGCCCCGCTGCCCGGCTGCCAGCAGCGCCGGTCGGGGGGCTGCGCTAGGGCGGCCCGGAGGTCGGTCCGTCCCTCCGTCCCTCCGTCCGTCCCCCCCCCCCGCCTCGTCCCGGTGAGGATGCAGCACCCGCTGGAACTGGGGGCCGCGCACTATTTCCCGGCCGAAGCCTTCCCCGACCACCGCTCGCACCGCTACCGGAGCTTCATGATCGAGGAGATCCTCACCGACCCCCCGGACGCCAAGGGAGCCGCGCCGGCGGGGGAGCTGCTCAAATTTGGGGTGCAGGCGCTGCTCTCCGCCCGTCCCTACCACAACCACCTCGGTACGTCCCCGGGGCTGGGAAGGGGACGGGGAGGGGGGGGCACACGACACCGGGAGAGCCCCCGCGCTCGCCCCGACTCCGGAGGGATCCCGCCGCTCGGGATGCGGTGGGGGGGGGGGGGGGGGGGGGGGGGGGGGGCGGCGAGGCGGGGAGACATTTCCCGCTGATCCGGCCGAGGGCGATTTAGAGCCTTTGGAATAAAACTTAATGGGTTTTTCCCTAAAAAAAACCCCCTAATAAATAAATAAAAAGAGAGGGCTTTGCCGGCCGTGCGCATCCCCTCGCCGTGCCGCCGGAGCCTCACGGCCTGGAGCCTGCCGGATATTTTTGGGCCTCAATCGAAGAAAGCGGCTTTCCGGCTCCGTCGCCGCTCGCACAAAACGGCCATTGAATTTTCACGGGGAGACCGTTGTCGTGGGTGGCTTGGTTTTTTGTGGGTTTTTTTGGTGGGTTTTTTTGGATGAGGTGTGAATTGCCGGAGCCTACGCTGCGGGCCGGGTACCCGTGAGGCTGCAAGAGGCGGCGGCGGGTTCAGCTGGGGTCCCGGTGCTGATCTAGAATATATATATATTATTTCTTCTCTATATATAATATTTTAAATATATACTGATTTAAAGAGGGAACCAGTGTGCTCTATCCAGTCTGATATAGTACCTAGGACAAATGCAGCGTATCAACGACTTTTTTTTTTTTTAAAGTAGGGTTGTTTTTTTTAAAAAAAGACTTTTTTTAAAAAAAATAAATTTTTTAAAAAGAAACAACTTTTGGTTTTTTTTAAAAAAAAAAAAAACCCACACAAAATCAACCGCTAAGATTTAACACATTTTAAACACCAGTATTTAATGTGAGATGATGATTGCGAAAGCTTTCGCTTCGCAAGCCGTCTTAGCCTGCGGAGACGTCAAAACGAGCGGAATAGGGGGATCCCAATTTCTTGCTTTCTTTTGAAAGAAATAAAAAGAGAGAGGAAAGCGCCGGGCCCCGCGGCAGCGGAGGGAGCAGCGCACATCACAGCATCGGGGAGTCAATGTTCTTTTCAGGACGGGCAGGACTATTTGAAACAGCGGCCCAGCCGAAAGGCGGGCTCCGGGGGCGCGGGATGTTCGGGAGGGTGGGTTGCGTTTGCTTCAACGCATCGATTCCTGCCCCGGCCGCGGCGGCGGAGCGGGCAGAGCCTCCTCTCCAAGCCCTTGTCGGGAGCCGCCGGGGCGGGCAGCAGGGACGGAGCCCCTCTCCACCCTCCGCGCGTCCGGAATTTGGGACGGACGGTGGGTTCCCCGGGAGAACCGAGCCGCCCCAGCCCGCCGAGGAGCGGAGCGGCCGCGGCTGGGGCCGGGAAGCCGGGGGCCGTCCGCGGCGGCATCCTCGGGGACGGTCTCGGAAATTCTCCTTGTCCTGTCTCCCGGGAAAATCGGGGGGATTTTCCTTCTCGGGCAAATCCTGGAGATAAGAATCGTTTCCCGATCGAAAAACGTCCCGAAAACTGCTCGGGAGGAAAAGCCGGAGCCGTGCCCAGATCCCGGCCGCAGCGGGCCCGGCGGCTGCTGGGGGTACTGGAAGGGGAGGCTTCTCAGTGATGTGAACTGGTTTAGTTCGCAACCCCCCAAGTCATTCCATAATTAGCATCTGCCGGTTGAAGGGTAAAACGCGGCCCTGCACCACGGAGGCGGCGGAGCCGGGGGGAACAATCCCGGTGCCCCCGCATCCCGGGAGTCCCGCGTCCCCCCGCATGCCGGGACCTCCGCTTCTTTCTCATTGCCGAGAAAGGAAGAGAAGAGCCCGAGGGCTCTTCGCAGGGTCCGAGCCGCGGGGGAACCGAGGCGCCCTGCAGCCCCGGGGAGTCTCCGGGAGCTGCCCGGCGCTGAGGGCCCCCTCTCTCCCGCAGCGGTGCTGAAGGCGGAGCCGGCCGCCGTGTTCAAGTTCCCGCTGGCTCCCCTGGGCTGCTCGGGGCTGGGTTCGGCGCTGCTGGCCGCCGGTTCGGGGCTGCAGGGCGGCTCCGCCTCGCCCCATCTGCCCCTGGAGCTGCACCTCCGCGGCAAGCTGGACCCCGGCCCCCCGGAGCCGGGCGGCAAGGCCAAGAAGGGGCGTCGGAGCCGCACCGTCTTCACCGAACTGCAGCTCATGGGCCTGGAGAAGCGCTTCGAGAAGCAGAAATACCTCTCCACACCCGACAGGTAGGAGATGCGGGACCTTCCGCACTGCGGGACGGGATGCGACGGGGCGGGATGGGATGGGACCGGACGGTGGAACGGGACGGGACGAGACGGGACGGGATGGGATGGGGGCTCATTTTTCCTGAAAAAGGAAGAAAAACGGCCAGCCAAGGCGAAAACCTCCCGGCCTCACCGCCCTCTCTCTCTCTCTCTTTCCCCTCTCTCTCGCCCGCAGAATAGACCTGGCGGAATCGCTGGGGCTCAGCCAGCTCCAGGTGAAAACCTGGTACCAGAACAGGCGCATGAAATGGAAAAAAATAGTAAGTGCCCGAAGCCGCCCCTCCCGCACCCAGCCCGCGCCCCACCGGGGTACCGAAGGCTTGTCTTTCCACAGGTCAGCCTTGGCCAAAAAAAAACCCCCAAAACCAAATTTTAAAAAATGTGTATAAATATGCCTGCGATCTTTGAGGCCAGCATCACCTCGTTCCCACCGGATGCCCCCGACCCGAGCCCGCCCGGTTTTGCTGCTCGTTCCGCGGGTGCGCGGGTGGGAAGGAACCGCACTGTGTGTGTGTGTGTGTGTTTGGGGGGGTTCTCCCGCCGCGGGCTGATGGCAGCACGGTTTGACCGGGGTCGTCCTCCTCTTGTGCCCCCCTCCCCGCCTCGCAGGTGCTGCAGGGGGGCGGCCTGGAGTCCCCCACCAAGCCCAAGGGCCGCCCCAAGAAGAACTCCATCCCCAGCAGCGAGCAGCTCTCGGAGCAGGAGCGGGCCCGGGAGGCCGAGAAGCCGCCCGAGGGCCTGGGATCGCCGGCCGAGGTCAGCCAGGAGGAGTGAGGGGCACCGCCCGGACCCACCGCCGCCCGCCCCGGCCGCCCCCCCGGGGCGCTACCCGCCGAGCCGGCCGCCGGCCCCGCACCTCTCGGCCCCGCCGCGGCGGCAGGACGGGGCACGGCACGGTCAGTGGGCACGGCCGCCTCCGTTCTCCGGTGAATCGGGCGTCTTGGTCGGTCGCCTCCCCGTTTCCCCGTCGTGTCGTCGTCCCGTCGTCGCCACCCCCCTCCCTCCCCCGCCGCTCCTCTCCGCGCCCGCGGAGCGCGGCACCACGGACGCCCGTGTTGCGCGACGGCCCGGAGGGGCCAGGAGGACACTGGATCCCACCTCTCGCATCTACTCGCTGTCCAAAACCCTGTGGTGCCCCTAGTTACTCGAAAAACTGCATTTTACGATCAGTTTTATTAATGCGAAGATATTTACTTTATTTCAATAAAGTATTTTATGAATTATTGATCCGAGTAATGTAATGCTTTTTAAGCCGAAAAAACACGTATTTTTAAATTTTTATATTTTTTTTTTCCTGCGGAGGCGGATTAGGGATTCACCCCCAAGTTCTCAGGCAGATCTACCGAGACCGAGCGAGGCGCGGTGCTGCCGCTGCCGGTCCCGGTGGACTCTCCCGGGGGCTGTCGCTGCCGGTTCGGCCAGTGCCCAGGAGAGGCAGGACCCGCAGTTTGTGCTCGGGCGAATTTGGATGTTTTCGCCTTTTAAAGACGCGTTAATTGCGGTCAAAGACGTTCATTAGATTCCGCTCTGCGAGTCCCAAATGGTGGGTTGTGTGTTTTTTCCCGGGGCGGTTGGGGCCGGGGGCGGCAGGGGGCTGGTGGCACAGGAGGGCGAGCGGCCCGGGCACACCATGGGCCACCCCCCCCGCACCACCGAGCCCCCGGGGGCTCCGCCGCAATCCCGGGGGGTCTGTCTGAGCTGCCGCGACGTAGCGCGGAACTGGGGCGCTTTGCTTTTTTCCTTTTTATTTTACTTTGGTTTTTTTGCTGTTTATTTCTTTTTTTTTTTCCCGAAGTCCCTGCGGTATTTTTATATATATATAATTTTTTTTTTTTTCCGTCGAGATACCAAATTACAGAGTATTTTCCGAGCCGTGCAATTACCACCGTCCTGCCGAGGAACGGCAGCTCCGCAGGAAGCGGCCAGAGGCAGCGGGGACGGCAGCGCGGGCGCGGTGTTTGCGCGGTGGGGAGGTGACCGGTGGGCGGCCCTGGGCTGAGCCCCTGCTGCGGGGCCGCTAATTAGGCGGGCCTCCCAATTAAAGGTGGTCATTAGCCGCCGCGGGCTGGGGTTTTGTCGGTGTCCCCGGGGGTGGCGGGCCCGTCTCTAACCCGGCACAGCCCCCCCCCGCGCCCCGGAGCCGGTAACGCTCGCGGCAAAGGAGCCGCGCTGGCAGCGCTTAATTAAAGGTGGCCCCGAGCCTCCCCCGTTCGCAGCCGGTCCCCGGTGAAGCCCCCGGGCCGGCTCCGAGGTGCAGCCCCCCCGGTACCTACACGGCTGTTCCCAGTTTTCCTCGTTTCGCCCCACTCCGAGGGGGGAGGTGAGCGGAGGCCGGTGGGGTCCCCCTCTTTGCTCCGGTTCCGGGGTGCCCGGGGGTATCTCCTGGCCCTCCCCCCCCCGTTAAATCAGCCCCCGGGATGAGCGGCGGGGGGGCGGCGAGCACGGGCTGCAGCCGTTGCTGAGCGAACCAGGAAGGAAGTTCATGTTCTCGCATTCTCGATTTAAACAAACAATTGGTTTATAAACGTTTTATTTAACCTGGGGATAAGTATTAGTTTTGAGGGGCGGGGGGGGGGGGGCGGGCAGGCAGGGCTCGGGGGGTGCCTGACTCTGTCGCCTCTTCATTGCAGCTTCTGGCCCGAGGGGACGGGCGGGCGACTTCAGCGCGCCTGGAAACACCAGCCGGTTTTCATTAAAAAGGCAGATTCACTGGCTCATTAAGCAAATGAGCAGCTGAGGAGCCGTGGCAGCGCCGATGCGAAACAGAGATTTGGGCAGAGCCGGGCTCCGGTTGTTACTGTCGCGTTTACGGTAGAACGGAAATATTTTCTTTTCACATTTAGTAGGTGGCCGGCAAGCGATTATTTTTCGCAGACCATAAAGGCATTAAATAAGTTATTTTATAGTTTTGTTTTGTTTTTTGTTGGTTGGGGTTTTTTTTTTGGGGGGGGGGGGGGGGTGTTTGTTTTGTTGTTTTTTGTTGTTTTTTTCCTCCTAGACAGCGAGGGAGAAAAGCAGGGAGGGGTTTGGGAAGGCTCGGGGGAGCGTGTTTTGTGCTGCGCCGGGGCCGAAGCTTCCCCGCACCCGCGCAGGGGCGGCTCTGCGGGGGTTTGTGCGTGCAGCGCCCGCGCTTCCCCGCAGCATCCAAGGGGATTGCTTTTTTTTCTCCTCCCGGACCACGGCGGGGAAAGCTCGGGGGGGGGGAGCCCGTGGGGGTCGTCGCAACCCGGGGTGCCCCTGGGGCCTCCTCCGCCCCGTTCCTGCCATCCTGCCCGGTGGGAGGGGACCCTCCGTCCCCAGCGGGCTCCCCCCGCCATCCCGGGATGCGCTGCCGCTGTTTGTAAGCAAAGGGCGGGGGGGGTCGGTGTGGGGGGGTGTGCAAACAGCCGTGAATGAAGCCACGGTGCCTCCAGAGCCCGCCGTGACCCCGGCATTGCCACAGCCTCTTGCCTAAAACCAATTTTTTGGTAGAAACGGCGTCAATGTCAAACTTTCGCTTTGGAAGGAGCTGTTTGCAGCAGGAGGGAGGGGGGGGGGTGTGGGGGGGGGTGCTGAGGAGTCCTCCCCACGCTATCACTGATGCTAATAAACTCCCAAAGTCCTCTCTGTCACGTGAGAAGTTTGTTAAAAGTAACTGACAACACAAGTGTTTGGTTGTTTTGATTTGTTTTCCTTGTAAAATATTTTTTTAAATGTCGGTTATTTTCTCTTTTAATAAGTTTCTATATTATTTTTATAGATTTTATATTTATATGTATATACTGATATTATATTGTTATTATTTTCTGTTAGAGGTTAACCTCCCATTGGTTAGCCTCCCCACTGGAGTGCCCGGCAGGACATTGCACCTCAGCAGCTCAGGGCCAGGAGAGGACCTTCTCTGGGTCCTTCTGCTTGAAAAGCGAAGGCAAGTGCCCCCAGGGATTAGTGACAGCATTTTGGGGAATACCTGAGTGTGTTCTCCACCAGGGCTTTGCCCTCCCATCCAGCAGCCTCAGCCACCTTCGCTGCTCGGTGAAGCCACCACGAGGAAGTTCCACCAGGCCTCACCACCATGTGGGTTTGATGCCAAGGGATCATGTTTGCTGGTGCAGCATAAATAACTCTTTCATCTTCTGATTTGCCTTTTACAGCTCTAGTGGTGCCGCTGTGGATGTTGTTAGGCCATGACCCCCCCCCGCTTCAGCTGCAGAGCTGTGGCAGCCCAGGCCCTCAGAGATACGGGAGAGGAGCCCAGAGGAAGATTTGGATGACTTTGTTCGGTGCCGTGACTTCTCCTCAGAGCCCTGTCCTGCCTGTGGGGATGGGGTCTCTCTGCAGCACCCCAAACCACGGCTGCCAGAAAAGCTGCCCCCCGCCCTGAGGGGCATTTGCTGGTGCTCTACAATTTTGGGGCCAGTAAAACGTACTTGTAGCTCATACACCTGATGTTCTCTTTTCTGGGTATAAATAAGCCGTATTGGTAGAACACATTTATCCTGGCAGAAGTGCATCCGTGCCAGGGAACTTTACCATTTTAATTACACCAGTATAGGCAAAACAGCGTGTGTTTCCTCTGTAAACAAACTAGGAGGGCGAAGATTGAAGGCTGGAAAAGTAACACCCAAAGTGGGTTCTTCCCATGTTTGAATGCTAATTGGGTCACAGTTAATCGTCAAACATGACGACGGTTTTCGTAACAAAAATCCATTTAGGTGAGTTTCCAACTCAAACATCTTAAATTCTCTTTATATGAAGCATCTCAGGGAAACCTGAGAAAGGTTCAGCTTTTTCATCAATGTCAATTTAAAAATAGCTCCACGGAGCCAAAGGATTTTAAGATTAATGACATGGTGTTTATACTGAGGTAAAAGACTGGGAGTGCTTGCTCCGGTGGGAGCGGACCGGACACTGCTGGTGTTGTCCCCTGCTGGGGGGGCGGGGACAGTGGCCTTGTCCTGATTCTCTGCTCAACACCTGTGAGGCAAGAATTGGTCCTAGTGCAATGATGTGTGAGCACCCCCAACCCTCCCCGAAAGCATGGTCTTGATGCTGTCCTTTTACCTCCAGAGGTTTTTGGTTGTTTTTTTTTCTTTTTTTTTTTTGGGTGGGGGAGAGTTGCAGAGAGGGTGGAGGGGGATGTGGGGTGGTGGTGGTGGGAGGATGGAGGGATGCGGAAGATTGAGATGAGAGGGTGCAGAGGGGTGTGGGAGGGTGCAAGGGGGCGTGTGTGTGGGGAGGATGGAGGGATGCGGGGAGGATGGAGGGCTGGGGATGCAGGGTGTTGCAAGGATGGGGGGGATTTGGGGGGATGCGAGGGGATGTGGGAGGATGCTGGGGGGGATCAAGCATGGCAGGGGAATATCAAGGGATGTAGAAGGTTTTGAGGGGGGGATGGAGGGGTGTGTGTGGGTGCAGGAATGATGGTGAAGAAGCCAGAGGGGGATGCAGGAAGGAGGGAGGAGTTGGAGGGTGGGATGCAGGGGGTTTTGAGGAGAGGCGGGGAGGATGGAAGTGGGACGTGGGGGGATGTAAGGTGTGTGCAGGAGGATGGGGAGTGGATTAAGGGAATACAGAGAGATGTGGGGAGGATGGGTAGGGAGGCTGGAGGGGGATGCAGGGGGTTGCGAGGGGATACAGGGGAGATGGAGGGGGACGTGGAAGGAAGCTGCAGCCTGTACCCCTCGGGTACTGATAAAATACACCACCTAGCACTGTGTGTGTGTGTGCCGAGATGGAGCTGGCCTTCTTGGACCTGGGGAGAAAAAAGTTAACATCTGTCTGTCACTTTTTATCACTATTTTGAATAAAAATATAATGGAGGGATTCATGTGACCTGTCAAGTTCAATCAGATTCTTTAAAAATCATTAACCAGCACGTGAAGTACTGTTGCTAGACGTTTGTCTTAACCCAAAATGTTGTGTTGAAGTCATGACACATTTGGTTTTTTCAGCTGACTTGTACGGTAGATAAAATCTAAACACTGAATTCCATGAAATTTGGCCGAGTAATATGTAAATGAAGTTCAGGGCAAGTTCGCATTAAACACGCCAGCACGGCTGTTGATACTATCATCTCTGCTTGGCTAAATTTTTCCATGAAATCTATGGGAAATTTGCCAGAATCAAGGCTCCAGGATACGGACGGTTACCTTCAATGAAGCTGCTGGTGACTGTTTTGTCAGAAGGCAGCGGGGTTTGTAGCACACGTTAAAAATACGTGCTCTGATCCACACAACTCTGTGTCGATGGAAAAAGCCGCAGTCACAGTCTTGTGCGGGTTCATCAGTTTATAAAAAAGAGTCCATTAAAACATGATTACGTACAAAATGGGTTCTTCCCCGGCAAGATCCTCAAATCCATTGTTTATACTGCACCTATATTAACAAACCACAAAATAAGCTTGTAGTGTTTCTGAAATATATTTTTTTAGGCTGGGAATGTGGAAACTTTCTGAAACTGAATTGGCACAGAAAGCAAATGAATACAAGTACATTGATTTGTGTCTAAGGTTTACATATTGGCTGGAATGAGAAGACTTCATTTTTTTCAACACTTTTTTCCCCCAGATAGTTAATTTAAGGAGTACGTTCATTCTCTGAACATATATTGAAGTTAGTGGATTATATTTAAATGGAGGGTTCTATTCAGGGAGGAGACCCTTGAGATTCCCTCCTGAGTTCAAGTGCAGATATTCTTGAATCATGCAGTCCTTTTTCATTCATACTCAAAAGTTACTCAGACATGACTCACAGTGAAAAATTATGCAAAACTCATTAATTTATGACTCTTTCCAGGCTGATATTTCATAGCTGCTAGCTGAGAACTTGCTTGAGCGGGACCTCAGTGACGTTCCATGAGGATAGAGGAAATGAAGGGTAAACAGAGCCCAGGGGAGAATAGGCAGTTATTCACACACTGAAGACTGCATGTCCTAGGAACTCCGACGTCTTTCTGAAGACACAGCATTGCAATAACAAGGAAGAAAAACCCTCAAATGCTACTCTGGGCAACCTTACATGAATTAGAGCACAACACTTCAACTCCCAAACTTGCACTTTGGGCAGTATGAATATTGTGATGGGGAAGTGTCCTGGGCATAAAGCTACATACAGCAGCAGATCTTGGCCAAATGCGAGTCTGACTTCAGCTGGTGACTTCAGTTCCCAAAATATAATTTTTTTTTCACCACGGTAAGGTCTGTGAGTGAGAAGCTGGTTGCCCAGTTTGAGCCAACAGGCTTTTTCCTTCTCTCCTTGACTGACTACGAGGTCTTAGACAGATTCCACCTAACTAGGCACGCTCTCTGAGGTATTTACTAAAGATTAAATGCAAATATTTAAGAATTCAATGTAAACCCCAAATAATTTTAGTTTATGTTTGCTCTTATTTATATCATTTGCTGAAATACGGAAGTGAATAATATCTTGCCTAGATTAAAATACCTTTTAATAGATGTTTGAAAAAAAGAGAAGAATCTGTGTATCTTGTCCTTTTCTCCTTTACGTAAAAGTGAGAGTTGGGTTGCTGAATATTAGTGTTTCTTTAACAGAAATTCTCATAGGGACTCTTTGGTCAATGCAAAAAGTGGGATTTTTGTGCCAGTCCTTGCAGATGTTCAGTGCCTCCTCTCAATCTCGCCCTTTGAGGCTTGTTACTGCCACAGGTAAGGTTTAAAGGGTGTTGTAAGGTTTGGGGTTGGGTTTGGTTTGGTTTTTTGTTTTTTGTTTTTTTTTAATTCTGTGGTGTGCCATGAAATTTCCACGTTAATGAGTGTGGAAATATTTCATATTCTGATTTTGTACTGTTAATTGTGGAAGTCACAGAGTACTGCTTGTTTCCCTGTCGGACGGCGTTTCTCACTGGGTAAGCGTTCGCATACGGGCCGTGCGTGCAGTGACCGAACACACCATGTTAAGCTCAGTGGTTATTTGAAATTAAAACTCATTATTCACTAGTATTTGTACTAGTAAAGCACAAGTGCTCAAATATTTGCGGAAAGCAAATGTGAAGCAGCTGTAAATATGGCTGAATTTGCTTCTGAATTTTAATGAATATTTGCAGATTGTTGGCTAAGCTGCAATGTATATGTGTATGGGGCAGGAGGCTTGTAGATGCCAACGCTTTGCACTTACCAGTGTGTAAATTGCAGCTAAACCCACCGGATTTAACTTTTATATCCCTAGTTTAAAGGGAAAAATACAGACTAGTTTGAAAAAAACAAAAACAAAACCCTTCAAAAAATACATAGAACATCAGAAGCTTTGGATAAACACATAAATTAGTGGTCTGTAGCCTTCGATGGCTTGTGGGTAGAAAGTAAGCAGTGTGTAGTTTAACTCTTTGATTTACAGCAAGCACAAGCAACACCCAAAGACTGAAGGAGAAGAGTGTTGTCCAGGATCCACCTTCTAGGATGAGCTCTGCAAGTCAAGATCTCTCCCCCAGCTTCCAAAGAACTCGTTCTATGGGTGGAGGGTAGGGAATTTGTAATGTTTTTCACAAAACGTCATTTTAGCCAAATTTTGTATTTTCAGAGTGAAAACAAGCTCCTTATGAGCAGGACTCAGGAAGGGGTACTGGGTCTCAAAGGGATGTAGTTTGCTAAGACTTGGGAAGCTTGGTAGGGCACGGGTGATGGGCTCTGGGGACGGAGCGTGGCATCAATCTGCCCCCTCTCAGCAGATGCTGAGACAGACAGCATGCCTTGACAGATAATTTCCAGGTGGTTCTGCTGCTCTCTCTTATCCCTAATGGAACAGGAAATACCGTGATGGCAAAACTTCCGTAGGCTTCTATGAGGGTCTCTTGCCTGCATTCCTCATGCTTAAAATGAAATACAATTGTTGCTGCTGTTAATTCCTGCTCTGGATTTCCAAAATCGCCTCCTGTCTTCTTTGTGCTTACAGCCCAAGGGATGCAGGAGGTAAAGGATTCACCGAGTGGGGGGTTGTAGGAGCGGTCTTGCTTGGTGGGCTTCTACCAGCTTTTGGGTCTTCACAAGTGCGACGTATGGCCAAAGGAGCTGCAGCTGAAGTGTAAGGGTGATGGTCTGCCGCCAAGAACTGTAGCATTGGCAAGAGTGTCTGTGGCATTTGTGCGGTCAGAGAGCTGTACCGACTGTCTCCTCCACAGGCTCGCAAATTCCTCTTCTCAATAAGGGCGATGTTTTCTGTTTTCCAGGTTTCTAAACACATAAAAGACATTTTCTTGTTCCCTTGCTTTGCGTGATTATGCAAACGGAGCTTTATATATACCTAATTTTGAAATGACCGTGCTTTCTTTCTCGTGGTTGATCTTTATTCTTCCAGCAGAGCCCTCTTCACTATGTTGCATGATATATTTTTTTCAGGTTTTGAAATGATGGTTAATTATTACTGCAAAATAAGATGCCTTTCCAAATGAAAAGCAGGTTGTCATGAAGGTAAAGAGAAGATCTCTGTGGTTTGCTGTGGACCTCTTGTAGCCTCCAGACTATAGAATCATGTAATCTACTGGGTTGTGCTTGACGGGGATGCACGTGGAAATGCTGCTCAGAAACATTTACAGGGGAAAAAAAAAAGAAAGTCCTCTCTATTGCCTTGAACTCTTGCTACTAAAGCCGTCCTAGTGTATTTTTAGTGTATATTTAAACTATGTTAGTACTTAAGACTTCCAGTCATAGACCAGCATCCACATTTTTCATAAAGCAATAATTTTTTAATGAAACAACTTGTAAAAGCAACTGACATCCTGAGAGAACGTTTTGTAATGATATTGTGATGGGATCTGCTGGTTGGATATGGAAAAGAAACAGTTAGGAAGATATTTCTTTGTAACTAAAGTTTTTGATTCTGTGCAGTCACTCACAGTGTCTTCTCTTAGATGAGACAAACTCCAGAGGAGATGTTATCCCTATATGATTCTGAAATAGTTATGTTTGGGTTGGATAAGAAAATACTACCTTTATAACCAGAGAGCCCATAATTGGTAGTACCCAAAACTGGGTCAAAGACTGTGGCACATACTTGTGTTTTCTGTCCTACTAAAATGAAAAACCCCACTGTGTTTTCTTAGGCTTGAATATATGCACTCTACAAGAATTCTCTTCTTTGACCGTAAGTTTACATATCTCACATTTTCCAGGTGCGTTTTCCCTGATGATATTTTTATTAGCGTATTCATAGTAAATGTGTCCTTGACTGTCCCACAGATACTGTCCAATATACATTCTGGTACTGCAGTCAATGCAGATGAAAGTTGCAAGGCAAAGTATAATTTCCAGGGTTGAAGACTTTATAAATAGAGCTGCTGTACCCAGGAGATACAACTTCTCTTCCCAGGAAAGAACTGTGGGTTTAATCCTGGATCTTTATATGCACTGATTTAATGTAGAAAAAAAGAGGGTCCGAAACAATGATTGGTCTAGAATGTCAGGAATACAGGTTTCGTCCTGTTCATTCCTAATCAGAAGTATTTTCCACTACGCTGCCCAAGGTCTTGATCTGGGTTTGGCAATCCCACTTTTTTTTTTTTTACTGAGATCCCACTAGTTTCTGTTGTGCTGCACCCTGAAGACTTGATATGTGATGAAGAACCACGTTAGTGATTAGAAGATTAAACAGGGAATTTACACTCTGGGTTATACTCTCCCTCCTTCACTTCAGTCCTTCTTGATGTCCATGTGCACTGAAGAAGACAAGTTTTGGTGCCCCAGAGGAGAGCCACCAAGCTGGTAAGGAGTCTAGAGAACAAATCCTATGAGGAGAGGCTGAGGGAACTGGCCATGTTTAGTTTGGAGAAGAGGAGGCTGAGGAGGGAACCTCATTGCCCTCTACAGCTCCCTGAAAGGAGGGTGCA
>BJBW01002309.1:28882-151500 GCA_004320125.1 Scolopax mira | reverse complement strand
GGTGGTCAGGCACTGGAACAGCCTGCCCAGAGAGGTGGTAGGGTCACCATCCCTGGAGGGCATGCTCTAGTGCCCGAGATTGTTGGGTCGTGTCTGTTTGTGGTTGGTTTTCTTTTTGTTTTTTCTTCTTCTTTTTTTTTTTTTGTTGGTGTTTGTTTGTTTGTTTTTTGTGGTTGGACTCGATCTCAAAAGTCCCTGCCAACCATGAAGCTTCTGTGATTCTGTGATTCCCCACATCTCTGTCAAGAGCTATATTTACCCAAGAGATAAGTGTGACAATAAGAAAGCCAAATTTCTTAAGCCTGCGAGGATCACAGTGGTGGTTCAGCTTTAGCATGCCCTGCATGTGACAGGGGTCGGCACTATGCAGAGAGAAAGTTATCAAACAGATAGTGATGCTCTTCTGTCTTGCAGTTGCACTTTACAGTCATTTGTTGTTCAAGGATTTCCCGAGATGAGAGTGAATGTATTTACTAATCTCTAGTAGGCATTTCTTACATGTATTTGTCATTTTTAGCCAAGTAGGCTTTGGTACGGCATGAAAGTAATGGAATTGTTGGAGTTGGAAGGGACCTCTCAAGATCCTCCAGTCCAACTCCCCTGCCAAAGCAGGGTTGCNNGGGGGTTGAAGATCTCCAGAGAAGGGGACTCCACACCCTCCCTGGGCAGCCTCTGCCAGGGCTCTGCCACCCTCACCTGAAACAATTTTTTTCTCATATTTGAATGGAACTTCCCATGTTGCTTGCACCCGTTGCCTCTCATCCTGTCACTGGGAACCACTGGAAAGATTCCGGCTCCAGCTTCCCTCAACCCACCCTTTAGATACTTGTCAGCATTAATAAGGTCTCCCCTCAGCCTTCTCTTCTCCAGGCTAAAGAGCCCCAGCCTTTCCTCATCAGGGAGATGCCAGATGGTCTGGCAACAAATTGTGTTACCCTTGCAATATGTGAAGAGTTCCTTCCTGTTGTTTGCTTTTTTTAACTGGGCACCTGATAATTTCTCTTTATATACTTCGTTGGTGTGTTTTCACCAAGATAACAGCCTCTTTTCTTTTTCCCTGTGTAACTCTCTGCTTTATGAAGCTGTGTCGTGGTTGTCCTCAGCTTTTTTCTGCCTTCCCTGTCCCTCAGTCATACCTGTTGGTAGACGTTCTACCTGTAACAGCGGGTGGAGACCCATTGCTGAAGTTCATCACGTTCTTTGGTCCAAGTAATGGGTTTAATTTCTAACCAAAGAGCATCAGTGACTTTGTAGGCATAAACAGTACTTCTTAAAGCAACAACCACCAGCGTGGACTGTTCTAACTTGTGTTCGTCCTTGTCTTTGATTGAGAGCTTTTTCAGAGTTCTGGCTGTAAATCCATGTCCATCTGTGGTATCTTAAACCCCCTCGTATCAGCGTTTGTGGAGCAAAACCCAGTCCTTGTGATAGAATAATCCCTGCTCATGTAATCAGGTTGCCCTCTAATGACTAGCTTTGATTCAGAGCACGCTCAGGCTTGATGATGACCAGAGGAATTTTCCCCTTAATTCCTGTGGAAGAAGCCTAAATGTTTTACTCTGCAAGACTCTGGTTTCACATGCTGGCTGGGTGAGGGAGCTGTGCCTTACAGAGGAAAGGTTGGAAACCTCTTCAGAGGTTGTGGCTGTTCATTTATAAAGCTGTTTCTGATTCCTTTTAATTAACAGTACCTTTTAAGAGTTGGAATTCACTGGTGTCAAGGTTAGTTATTGAAAATTCATGTTGGCTCTTTAAAAGCTAGAATGATAACTTTTCCCAAAGTGCCTAATGTTTCTTTCTGTCCCTGTGGACTCCCAATGAATTCAGACAAGTTCTGTTAAGTCAAACGCCACAAAAAAAATTCCCAACAAAATCGACCAAAAGGAAGAAAAGAGGAGGGAAAAGCTTCTTGCATAGACAAATATAAAAAACTCTCCCTCCAAATGCTGGAAAAATGTTTGGGTTTTTTTTTTTTCCTTAAACCTAGGTAATATGATTGATTGGAAGACTGGCGAGAAAGATGGGAGTTTTTAGCAAAGTAGAATATTTTTCTTGTTGACTCCTTAGGCTGGCACAGTTTTGAGTGGAAATGGACTTCTGGCATCTGGCAGCATCTTGTGCTCTCCACAAATATATTCTGACTGCATTTAGGTAATATGTTTGGGTTGATTTTTCTCAGAAGATGTAGCTGAGGAGTAGTTCCCATTGACACTGGTACTTTATATAATATGATGATTTGGTTAGAGAGATTACTTGCTGGTTTGTGCCAGGAATGCAGATAATACAGCTGAATGTTTGAAAATAATTGAAAGGAAAATCCACCTACGTAAAAGAAAATAAGGAAGAATTCCCAAATAGTAGGAAAACCTTCAGCAAATTCAGCAAAAAAACCTACAGAATTAAGAAGATGGAGTCTGCTGCCACATGTTTATGAAACTCAAGTCCTTTTTTTTTTTTCTTTCAATAAAAATGACCCTTAAAGGCCGATGACACTGAAGTTTTTATCAGGTAGTATACTAATATCCTTGAAGTTAATTCCAGTTTTGTCATGGGGTTTAACAGGGCTAAGATTTTACCTACCAGATTTTAACACAAAAATCCTAGCCCTTCTCCAAAATAAATGCAGTTTCTTTTCAAAGTAGAAAGACAAACAAAATTCTTTGGAACAAGAAGTGAAGAAATAGTATATGAGGATGGTTTTACTTTTCTTTACTTGTATATTATGCATGCTTTTCCTATAAATTTCCCTACACTCTCTATCTACACACACATAAAATGTTTTTCTTGCAGCAGCAGGGGTAATGTAACAACCAAGTACACCGAAAACGAATTTAAATCCTAATTTTTTTTTTTATGGCTGTCTATTGAAAGTTAAAATCAAGGTAGAAACAGTGGAATTGTCCCAGCAATGTGAGAGGCAGTCTAGAAATGTTTTATTTAGCAATATGTGGATATTTATTTGTACTTGATAAGAACATGTTTCTGCCTGCTTACCTGTGGTGTGAGACTTCTTCAGAATTACATCTATGGATGTCTGCATATTTATACATTACTGGAGATGTCTTATTCTCCTGGCAAAACTTTACTTGCCCTATATGAAACTGCTTGGAGACTATTCCTGTAGCAGAAGAGGCACCAAGCCTGTTCAAACAAGCATACCTCCTGTCCTTGGTAAGCCACACTACCTCCGCAGATACTTGGAAGAGCCAAAGCTGGCTTCCTTCCTTCATATTAGAAAGAGGAAAGACATCTGGTTTTCTATTACTCTTCACATGTCTCATTTTATTAATGCCTAATACAGGAGTGGCCAAAAATCAAAGTTTACTTAATTAATGCAGATGCTAAACCCAGAATTGCTCCTGCGTTGCACCTGAAGATTTCAGTCTGGGGTCACCTCTGGGTGGAACTACCGCTGATTTTTGACCATGTGCAATAGAATTCCATAGCACCTTATGTGTAGGCTGAAGGGGACACCACATATACTATAACTGCAGGGAAAATTTTAGATAGCACGAACTGATGTGGAATGGTCTGAAATGTATGACGGTCAAGTAATCCCAATACAGAAGGTGGCAGAAGCATGGGCTTGTTTTACAGCCTCTACATGAAGACCTCACCTGCAGAGGGTTTGCACTGACGTGTGTCAGAAAACAGACTGGCATCCAACCTTGCAGAGGTATCCCACAGGTAGGGCTGAGTTTGAGATGTCGGCCCACAAGACTGAGGCTGATAAGCAGCAAAACAATGGCAGAAGCTGTATTTTGGAGCAGTGCTGTGGTACTGAGGTGATGTTTGTGTCCTGTAGTGAATTTTTTCACAGCAATACCGTACATCTGCATGCCTGGGAGCAGGCACAAAGACCACAGTGTCTAATTTTGATGATCTCAGGCACCAACAGCCTTCACTTATTTGCAAGTGTCTGTCCTCGTCCAGAGAAATAACACTGTTGCCTCAAGTCGGTAAGCTCAACCAAAATCGTGGAAGTGAATGTTGTTTGGAGGTTAAAGGAAAGTGTGGTGCCTATGTTTATTTAATGACCTGCATAAATTTCTAATCTTCTGTAAATTAGTAGCTTCTAAACTCATAAATCTCTTTCTTTCTGTCCTCTCCTTGTTGAGAGAGGTGGGGGAGAGCATCTGTCACTGATCTCAGTGGCCAATCCATCCCAAATCACGACACTCACACTCAGATTGAAATTTTGCTGTGCAGGGACACACCAAAGTGGTGATGAATATTAGTGTATGAAAAAAGAAGGAAAGGGGGGGGGGGAAATAAAGAAAGGGAAGAAAATGGCTTCCTGAGAGTTTAAAGTGGGATTCTGGTTTTAGTTGGATCCTTGTCCCGTAAGCATGCCGATCCACCTGAAGGATCAAAAGTGTCCTCAAGCCCTTAAATAGATGACTCGGAAATACTTGAAATGTGTTTCACTTTATGGTAAGTTTAATGTTTCTAATCTCAGTGCAATTTACAATTACAATAAATATCACAACAAAATTAATGTGGCCACTTCAAATACAAAGGAACGACAAAGTGTAATCTGAGAAAATTTTATCAACATGCAATTTCCTTAACAAAAACATCAATGTATCATTTCAGCATGCCGAGAAATATTTATCTTTTGGGACAGCAAAATCATTTGCAGAACGTTTTAACTGCTAAATAAATATTTTACTGGCAATTTCTGAGGCATCATAAATGCAGTCAATATAAACAAAGCAATGTGGAAACCAGCTCCAGCCCCAGTTCAGATGACGGTTGGCTGGTTCACGGCAACACGGGACTCTGGGATGCATTTGGCTGAGCCTCAGCGTTTGGAAAGATCTGATTTCTTCCTGCTATTATAAGCAAGTTTGCTTAGTTTATTTAGAAGTTCTGGCAGTGGGAGCCACAGTGAGCTTTTAGTACTAGCGACGCAACTAGGTAGCATTTAACTGAAACCTGTTTTTTAATAGTTAAGTTTTATCTTTTTTAATTGAATCCAGCACGTATGAAAAATACGGGATTTGCAGGCGTGGAGGCAGAGGTTGTCTGCTTGGCTGAGGAACAAGAACATCAAGGCCATGGTGGCTTGAACTTCCTCACAGGCCACATCCAATGTCCTTCGCTTCTGCCCTTGTTGTTGGCATCTCCTTGTAACCCACTGACTCTTCTGACTGCCCACCTGAAACGGCACATTTAAGGATGGTTTCAGAATCATAGAGCCATAGAATTCTATGATTCATAAAGCTGTGTCTGTGTCTGTCCCCTGGGAATAGAGCAGAGACTTGTTCCAGTTGAAGAATGAGTTATTCCTTACCAGGGCCGTTGCTGCTATCCTTATTCCCAAGTAAAACGCTAAATCTGAGACTAAGCTTTATTATTTGTATTCTTAGTACTGAGCACTTGCCATCTTTAAAGTGGTATTTTTTTTACCTAAGCTGGATTATAATTTTCTGTTTGCCAGTTGCTCATTTTGATTTGTGTATTATTATTATTATAAATAGTACCAGGCTTTATTGAATATTTATTGAAAGGGTTTCAAATATTTCAAGGGATATAAACATTAAGTGTATATATATATATATATACACTTCATAATCATAAGGGATTTCTGTTGACAGTCATTAGCTTCAGTGTTTTATTGGCTTCTTGTCTGTTTTGATGGAGTTTTCCACTCATACCATTCATTTGCTCATTCAAATGTCTCTGTTAAGCAAGTAACTTTTCAAGTGGTAATAATTGGGTGCTGTCTTCTGAATTTAGGAAAAAGTTATTTGCTAAGACTGTTGTCTTTATTAATTTAGATTCTCATATTTTTCTGTTTGCAAAAAGATTAACAGCTCCAAGAGGTTAATTTCAAAAATTGTCTTGGTTTTAAATACCTTAATAAAGTGCTTTAGGAAAAGAGGAATAAATAAATATCAGTTAGTTAGTTTGATGGATCCTCAACCCATCAAGACACAAAAAACGCATTAGGGATTTGACTTCTGACAATACTTCAGGAGTTTTGTTATCTTGAATATTCCTAACACATTCACCCCTCACTTCTGAGACCATCTTCAACTATGTGAAGCAGGAATAGTAGTAAAACTCAGGATTTTCAAGGACGAGGTAGTCATTTCACAGTGAAGTTTGGCCTTTGTTACATGTCAACAACAAGGTAGCGTTCTTTAAAATTTAAAATGTATCAGTAGAAAATCAAAGAGTGTAAGAATTTGGTAAAGATATGCTTCCGAAAGACCAGTGTTGTTCTTGCACGGATTATGAGTGGCTGCCTGAAAACTGCTGCAAAATGGATGTTCTCTGCATAAGTCTCCTAATTCACACGTTTAATGAACATCCACGTGGGCCTAGCTGGAAACCTGTTAGCACCTCTCTTGGAAAGGATGATGGTGGAAGCTGCTCTATCAGCTTCAGCTGGGAACTGAAGACTGGGTTAAGGCACATGTGTTGAGAGGTGCCAGGAACGTTGTGCTGCTGCTGCATTTCATTGGTAAGTAGAGAACATCAGTCCCTTCTATATCTTCTACAGCATCTTCTACAGTTTGTCACAGCATTTGGTGCATGGATGACTCCTCCATTCAGGGGCACAGAACTTCCCACGACTATCTATCTGCTCTGTATTACATTTCACTGTTTAATTTTGCCTTTTACTTAAAAAAAAAAAAAACAAAACCAAAACTGTAGGTTTTCCTGCTAATGAGAGAGAAATGGAGGGGATTAACAAACTCCTCTTGCCCTTCAAAAATGAGTGCAGACCTCAGCTCCCAGGAGATGAGAATTTTGTGCTGGCCAGCTGACAAAGGGAAAATGAAACACCTGTGTGGGAGAGATGTGCAGCTTGTTATGTGAGTGCTGCCACTGGGCCATCTGCATCCCACCTGTTAATTGCTTTATTTGGGATGAATTTGGGAATCTTAAAGTGAGCTGATTGCCATCAGGGAAGGAGCTGAAGACCAAAATACAGATTATAATTGAATCAAATTGTAATTATCCCAAAAGAAGTCACTGGCTTTGACTGGTCTGGGTAAATTTCACTGTAGATAGAGAAGCTTCCTCTTTCCCATACTCATATCGTGGAGTCCAAGGGAATTGGCTGGTGATGAAGACCATCCGGTTGAAGGCTGGGATGTGGGATGGCATCTCTGGTGTTCAGCAGGGTGTTGCACCTGTTTTGCCTCTGTGGCTCCATTTTACATCCATGTATGCATACATGTATATTATAATAATGGTAACACATTTGCTTGCCATCTGATCAAATAGAGTCTTGAGAGCTATGAGTGAGTTGGGGTAACTTGGCCTGGTGTATGGAACATAAGACAATGTTATGAGGCATTAAACGTCTACCACCAACTCTTGTGATTTTGGTTTTATTTTTTTTTTCAGTGGTATATTTAAAGGATGAAAAAACCTCCCTCTTTTTTAGCAGGACACTTTATGGAGTGAACAATTTCCCCCAGTGTTCAAAGCATCATGATACATCAGAAGAATGCTGTATCATAGAGGGAGAGATGAACATACATTTATTTCACTTACAATGCATCTTTCAGATGTGACTGGGAAATACATTCGTCTGTTTGTAATTGGGTATAAAAACAGAGGAAAGAGTTTAGTCAGTCAAAAAAATCCATTTAAGTAGTGTATGTTGCTAAGGTTTCTTAGTAGTAACTGCAACTTAATCCTTGCTTAAAAGGATCTTTTTGATTAATTGAACACACAGGAAGAAGCCGACAATTCTGTTCCTCACAGAAGAAACAGCTATTTTTAGGCGTTTGCTTAAATTTTAGGTTGCTTTGTTCCTGTTAAATCTCAGTCTTTACTTTGGCAAAAATCCCATTTTAAAAGCATACTCTAAAGTTCAGGGACTTTAGCAGGGTTCAGGATTATGCATGTGCTCAACAGCTTGGCTGAATACGTTTTAAGAACAATTTCTTACAGAACTGGGGTCATCAGTGGCTGGTAGAAGACGATTGAGATTTTTGCCTTTACAGGATTTAGGATGAGATTTAGAGCTAGCTCTGCTTTATTAAAGAGCCATTGGGTAATATGTGTGACTTAGGTTTAATGAAAACTGCTATATAGGAGATTCTGATAATTGTACCTAACTGAAGGCCCTTCTTAATTGTCTCAGATAATTGGAGGGGTAATGTTCTTGTAAAGACTGTGAAAGTTTCATTTATTTTCTTGAAGAAATCTTATCTGTATATCTTAACAGCTTGAGTTTTAACTGTTCTTTTCATTTCCTACTATCTTTACTCACTAGGACTGTAAAACAGGCACAGAAAATGAGATGTACATGTGCACAGCAGTTCACCAATGTCTTATTATTACCAGCTTCTGGGAATTAGATTGACAGAACCATGTATATTTTTCCCTTAAAACAAACTATTTGCAAAGTTGGAGAGAATGGTGAATAATTTGCATAATTTAAAAATGATGGCTCTGTCTGATACTTAAATCTGGGGAACTTAAGTAGGATTTTGGGGGCAAAAATATGTTGATCTTCTGATGCTGCTAGGTTTGGGGGTTTTTTTGCCTTTGTCCTTCAAGTCTTCTATAAAGCAGAGGTTGGTACTTGTTGACCTTGGCTCCCAGCAAATAAAGGTTGTTTGTTGGTTTTTTTTTTCTGAGCAGAATTCTTAGGTTTTATGTAGCCTGAAAAGAGCAGCTTCAGCATTAGTTGGCATGTGTGCTTACATCTCAATACAGCTTCACTGAGTTTCAACTAGATTTAAGATTAATCGGCAGTGTAGAATGTAGACTGAAGTGTAATGTGGAGTTGTGGGAGACAAACAAGGTCTTGTCTAGTTACCAGAGTGGACTAGTTTAAAAAATTAAAGGATTAAATACTAAATGGTGCAGAACTCTGCTTCTGTGGATATGTTCTTTCTAATCAAGAAGCCCTGCTGTCTTCCGTACAGGTGGGTTAGGAAGGTTGTTAGAGATGGTTGTGAAAACAGTGCTTCTGAGTGTTTTAGAGACTTACTGAAATGTTGGACCATTTTTGAATTCTTTTCATTCTCAAGTTAAAATTTTCTGAAATGAACCAGGGAAACAGGGAGCTGCAGATAAAAGCCAAGGAGCTGCAAGGACTGAGCAGAGCTCTGCTAGGGACTTGGGCAGAGCAAGATCTCCATTGTTTTCCAACTGGAACAAAAAGGATGCTGAATCTGGATGCCTCTTCACCTTCAAACTCCTTGTTTATCCAGAAGAAATGGACTTTTATCTTCTTGATAAAGTCTTATGTCGCTGTTATTATTTTAAGGGCAAGCACTCTGAAAACAAAGAATTAGGAAGTGGAAGTCTGTGACACTTGTCTTTGAGTATGTAATTTAGTTTGCAGGCAGGGTTGGTTTTTGGATACATCTGCAATTTGACAAAAGCTGGAGTTTCTTAAAAAAATCCCTGTTTGCTACAATGAAAATTGGTGATTTCTGATCTTTCAACACAGTTTCTGAGGAAACAGGACCTACACAAAACCAGATTTCATTAGGTTGTTGACCATCCCAGGGGTTTCTCTGTGTGTGCACATATGGCAGAATTAAAAGGAAGATAATTTGTTTTGCTTCCTGTTTCCTCAAACCCCACATATATCTCTCCATTTCTAGTTGGACATCACAGTCAAGAAAACATCTTTATGTGTGCGGGGTTGAATTTCTGAATGTCAGGACTTGGTATATGGTATATGTAAAACTGTCAATCCCAGCCCAAAATCAGGAGTCAAGCCTCCAGGAACTGTGTGACTGGCTTGAAAGGAATCACTTTCATGCTTAATGAAACAGTAATTGTTTTTCTTGTGATTTGGGCTGTGTATTTTAAAGCTCCTCTTTCTATTCGCTCTGTACCCTTGAGGTGTAGACATATAAAGCCTCAACTTCATTTCATACATAACTAAATAAAAAACCTCCAACCTAGTTACCATGAGACTCAAGGTAAAAGATAACAGGAAATATTGTGACAGTCTTTGGACTAGTTCTTCTGTGATCATATAAGAAATTATAATATTAAAAGGTGTGTTTAATCAGATTTGCAAAGCTTTCTGTAGTTGTATAGGATGATAGAAAAAAAAAAAGTTGGATTCACTTTTAAAATATGTCCATCATTACTCTGGTGCTATATTTCATTTTTGACTTTCAGCTAAAGTTTCAGATAAAGCCTACAGTTTTATCTGTGCCAGGAGGGAGCATTTCAGAATTCTTTTGTGTCCAAGTTCATGAATCAGTATTTTCTGATAACTACTTAATAAAGACAATAGTATGTAACTTGTGGGGATGTTATGAGGTTTTCTGTGATTAATGGGCATAAAATGCTCTGGGACTTATAGGTAGGAAGTGCCTTAAATGTTTGTCGTGGCTTTTAAAGTGGTGTTTGGTATTGGTGTTGCAGGAGGTGTCAAAAGTAAAACTTCCTGGAGTATTCCTGAAATTCTTATCATAAATTGCCTAGTAAGTTATTCTTAAACACATGGTAGAAATCTAACATTGTTTCCACCTCAGTAAGTTTGCAGAATAAAGTGTGATTAGTTCACAGTACCTTTTGCTGCTAGAATAATTTTTGTTAAAGAAATAATTTTGTTGGCATCTGTGTGATGCTACTGAAGAGTACTGAAGTAGGAGGGGATCAGTTTACGGGTCATTAATTGTGCAAGTATTAATTGAAAGTGTCTTTTCTGCCTCAACAGATTGGTTAACACAGTGTTCTCCAGCTGGTGTGTTCCAACCCTTACACTTTAAACGTTGTATTTATCGGCCCTTTATTAAATATACAAAACAACACCGCACTCACCAAGGTCTGTCACAGCCCATTTTGTTGTCACAGTGCGTTTTGCTATATGCTGAGGAATGAAAGTCCAAGCCACAAAGTCGGCTCATTTTAGCCTCAGTGGCTTTTTAAAAAGCTCACAGCTTAAAATAATACATTATTAAGGTATTCAGACTTGTCAAAATTAATAATTAATATCAGATTTATGTGTATGTGTGTCCCCCCCGAGTCTTTCATTCACTTGGTTTGTGCTCCAGCCCAGGGACTGAGAGCCCTTCTCCCGCGGCAGAAGCAGATATTATTTTTAAGATGCTGGAGGAACTTGTTTCTTGGGAGAAGGGAGTAACTTAACAGACAATTATGAACGTTATTCAGACTTGTTTTACGAAGACTAATCTAATCAAATATGAGATGAAGTATAAAAATTTGTCTTCTGTTCAAAATAAAGGTTACAGAGAAGGTCCTACTTAGAGGGCAACTGCGGCTCTACTCAGAGAAAGCAGAGCACAAAACGTACAGTTCATCCAATAATTTTTTTTTTTATTCTTTGCATAGGGATGATAGAATCCTCAGCAGGAAAAAATACAAAAAATTTCAGTGGATATGACCAAAGACAGCAGAAGAACTGGTTCAGATTTTGGGCCTGAGTGAATTCTTACACACATCCAAAACCAAAAAAATCCTATGAAAATCAGGGACAGTGAAGTTTTTGTATCAATATGGTATTTAACAACAAACTGGTAGAATTAACAGTTGATGAAATATTCACAATATTTTTTTGGGTAGCATACTTAACGTGCAACAGCACTCTCTGCCCAGTTCCTGTGCTCATGACAAGGTACTATTTTTGCTGCACGAGATGTCTCTCTTGAAATTTGAAAACACAAATCATTTTGCTCAAAGGAGTCTGTGTTGCTTTAGAATTTAATTTAGTTAATGGGTATGTCAGCATGTCCCATTGCAGGAAATGCAGTGTACCAGCAAAATTGCGTAACTCTTAATTTAGCTAAATTGAGCTAGGCAGAGAGAGACCTGGATGCCTCAAATTTGTTTCTGTGAAAGGCCGGTAACAGTTCTATGAAAGGCTAGAACTACTTAGTGGAGCTCTTGAATGCTTTGGGAGTCCTTGCCAGGAGCTGGTTGTTTCCAGCATTGACAGCACATAGATTTATTCTAAGTCCGTCTCTGCCTTGGCTCGGTAAGCAAACTTATCCGAGGCATTATCCACAGGCAAGAGCAAACAAACTCATAGAAAGGATCTGTTTGCAGGACTTTCTGGTGTGTTTGCAGGACCATCTACTGGACTGTTTAGGGGAAATGTTTGTTCACCTTTTGGATGGGATCTTCACTGCAGTAGTAAATATTGTGGTGTTCTCAACAGTCAATCGTGTGCTACAGTCCCCCCTTGGGATGTATGGTGCCATTAAATTCCTTCCACACTGTGTTTTAACCCATGATGAGCTGCTCTGTTTCTTCTGTGCTCCCAGAGAGAGGTGGGTGGGAGTCCAGCAGGACCAGTGCTGGGGGGGGGTGGGTATCGTGCACCCAGAAAAATATGAGGGAGAGCTGTGTCACCAAAGCACCACAAAATGTTTTGAATTTGCAGCCTGAAATCTTCTACAGAGGTTCTTGTTCTCTTGGGCAAAAAAGCTGGTGAAGGATCTGGAGCATAAATCTTACGAAGAGCAGTTGAAGGAGCTGGGGCTGTTTAGTTTGAGGAAGAGGAGGCTGAGGGGAGACCTCATCACTCTCTACAACTACTTGAAAGGACACTGTAGAGAGGTTGGTGCTGGTCTCCTCCCAGGCAATTAGTGACAGAACGGGAGAATGGCTTCAAGTTCCAACAGGGTAGGTTGAGACTGAACATTAGGAAAGAGTGGTCAGACACTGGAATAGGATAGTTGAGTCACCATCCCTGGAGGTGTCTAAGAGTCGTTTAGATGTGGTGTTGGGGGATATGGTGCAGGGGAGAACTTTGTAGAGTAGGGTTGATGGTTGGACTCGACGATCCCAAGGGTCTTTTCCAACCTAAATGATTCTATGATCTAACTCTCTAAGGTCTAAGTTGGCCCTTAGAGAGGCCAGTGTTGATGTAAAATTACAGAATTATTGTATTTCTGTCACTGTACAGTATAACACTGTCATGTGAACAAGGAAGCACCTCTGAATCCTAGAACTGTCCCCTATATTGTCACTCTAGTGTGAGGTCTTCATTCTACTTCTGCTGTAATGTACAGGGGGCAGCACTGTGTGCACGTGGTGCACAAACCATCCTCGTGGTGACTTCTCAGAGGGGATGACGCACAGAGGTTGGTTGTCTAGTTTGTGATGAGCTGCCTTGTGCTACCAGTGCTGGGGAGCTGTACCCCAGAGAGAACATTTCTCGCCCAGTAATACAGTGACCTGGAGGATTTTTAGGTCAGCTTCTGATTTTTGGAAGCATTTCCCAATCACACAGGTTCTCCAAAGCCTTGTAAGTCTGCCCAGGTTTATCGAGGTTGTACCACTGTGAGAAGATCTTGTTTCACCATAGTAATGTTTCTGATGGTCTACAGACTACTCCTGTTGTTGGTCTCTTCTCCCAAGTAACAGGCAATGGGACAAGAGGAAATAGCCGCAAGTGGTGCCAGGAAAGGTTTAGGATGGATATTAGAAAAAATATCTTCACTGAAACGGTTGTCAACACTGCAATAGGCTACTCAGGGCAGTGGTGGAGTCGTCATCCCTGGAGGTATTTAAAAGCTGGGCAGACGTGGTGCTGAGGGACATGGGTGGTTTTTGTCAGTGTTGAGTTGATGGTTGGACTCAATGATTTGAAAGGTCCCTTCCAACCTAGATGATTCTATAATTCCATGATTTTACAGTTTGCTGTTTTGAGTTTCCTCAAAGGCAGAACTCCACAGGTGCCAACCTGAGGGAGAGCTCTGAAACATGTCTACATGCTTCTGCACACACCATTGGCCATGCGGCTGTAAACCCAGCCAATGGATGTGCATAAAATAGGCAAATAAGAAAGTAAATAGTTCCAGAAATGGGGTTCTCTTCCAGCACCATGCTTTCATATGTAAGCAGGTCTTGTCAGGGATTTTAGCAGCTTTTGCCATCTTTATTGCTAATTATGCGCTACTCATCCTCATGCCTGACATTTCTCCCAATTTGTGTCTTTAAAAGTTCTTCAGACAAAAAATGCAGTTTGTTTCAGAAGTCCACTGGTAATTTTATTATGGAATTATTATACACAGTATATACTTACTATATATATACACACTATATTTTATATATATCTACACTATATGTTATATTATTTATTATAATCATGTCAGTATCAGAAAAGCAAACTGATAAACTTAACATTAAAATATGCAATATCTGGAATTAAAAATGGTCTGGGAAAGGTATTTCCTAATTTACTGTGTATTCTGGGTTTTTCTTTGATTGCTCTGGAGTCTGCAAGATCAATGTTGGATGTCAAAATGGCTGTATGTGTTCCAGGTGAATTCTTGTTCAGCTGGTGCTAAAACAGAAACCCAGAAGACTGTGTTTTTAAATAGATGCTAATTCCCCAAATCAATCTGTACTGCATTTACCACTTAAAGGAGGTGTTTAAGAAAAGATGTATAATTTCTGCTGCTTTTGCAAATTTATTTAAATCAAGTGTTTTTAGAAGCTTTGGACTTTTTTTGCCACAAAGGCTTCAGCTGGCTAGAAGCAAATACACTGCATTAGTCAGGATGTTTCTGCTGCTTGATAACATGCCAGAGTGCCAGAGCAATGAGATAAGCTGAAAAATATGGGTTAACTTTTTTTTGTCATACACTGAGATACAGAGTTGTGGTTATTTAATATAGTGGGAGATTAATTTTGAAAATGAGCACTCATTCTGCAGAGGTGTTAGTAGTTGTATTTAAATTATAGCACGCGCTCTGAACCTTTCATTTCTTTCAAAAGCATAAACTGAAATCCGACAATGCTAATGGGCCACTCCTATTACCTCTTTTCACCATTAATGTGATTTGGAATAGACTCCTCTTTTAAAGTCAGCTGGAGTTTGCGAGTTTTTGGGGTCTCTCAACACAGTCATGGTGTCATGGATAAGTGCACACATGTCCATTTGCAGGATCAGAACTTTAAGCAGCAGATGATGCTCTGCATCAGTTACAATTTTTAGGTGCCGCTTCATATTTTGTTCCTCCTGGTGGTTGTTTGAAAACAGGTTATATATATGTCTGTATCTATTTTTAAGGTCAAATGTTCTTTCCCAACTCTACAGTTCTCTTACAAAAAGGCTTGTTTGATATCTTATGGATATTCATGTACTAATTTTAGGAGGGAGTTAATAAAGATGGAGTTGGAAAAATTCTAAAGGAAGATCGAATTTAAATGTAAACATCTTTGCTGCTTTTTTAAAAGAGAATTGAGGGAAAAGGGATATAGGAAATTACAGCCTTTGGTAAAATTGTGTCTCAGAGCAATGTTTTCTTTCCAAAGTCTTGCATAATGTGCCAGTATATTTTAAAAAGACATATCCCTAAACACTAGGAAATAATTAAATCTTTATTAAGCAAAAAGTTACTTCTTTATCAAATAATGGAAGTGTGGTAGGAAAATAAATTGGCCTTAACTGTCAACATTGTCTACTACTATAGTAGTCTACTGCTGTCACTGCACAGTAGTAGAAACAACAAATAGTAGTAAGGAAGATGTGATTTCTGATGCTCTATCAAAATGCATTCCCAAACGTTGAGCCATTTCATAGAAAAAGGTAAAATCCAAAATGCAACTGACCCTGACACACTATGAAGTGATGCAGCACAATTCTTTGCTAATTGAATTCCTACCCCTTACTTTGTGTCAGTACTGGAAACACGATACATTGGCCTGAAAATTAGAGCTCTGCATGAAAAAACCAGTGAAGTAGGTCTGCCTATGAAGTACCACCTTATTTCCACAGATTACTCAAAACATGAGTTGGATTTGAAGTGTGAAAAATACACCTCTATCTTTCATGACTGTAGTTTTGGGCTGAAAACTCAACACTCATTTAAAAAAAAAAAAAAAAGATGCTTTATAAAATTTTTAAATTAAAAAAAATTAATTAGAAAAAGTAAATTTTAAAATTAAAACAAATTAAATTAATTAAAGCATGCTGGCACTCAGATGAGCATTTTGTAGTGACCGTGCTGAATATTTTGGTGATAATCATCAGTAACCCACAAAGGTCTGTCTGTTTCCTCCTAGAGCTGCTTTGGCCTTCTCTTTGTCAGACAGTCAAGGCTGCAAAGCACCATTGCCATCAACACAAAAGTGGTTCCTGTGGCCTCGGTGACCCTCTGCCTGGTTGGGGTTGGGAATCATGTGGATATTTTGGGATATGGGCAAACAAGCTCCTGAGTGAATGAGATACAGAATAAAGAGCAAATAAGTAGCAGGACTCAAAAGGGCCTTGAGCTTTAAAGGCTTTAAAGTTATGTAAAACTTCTGTCATTATGCACTGGCAGAACTTGGAGCTGGGATTTGTGCCATAAAAAAATCTAGTCTGCAGCTGTGATTTGAGCTGGATTTGCCATCATAGCAGGTAGCTGTAGGTGGCTCATACTGTTTGTGGTAGAGTTATCATGCAAGGGTTGTAATGTGTTAATTGTTAGATTGTGTGTTCCAACCCGATCAGTGAACTTGCTTTGATTCTGGTTCTGACTCTTAAGAAGACGTTATGCCCTTCAGTGTACTGGAGAAAGGACCCAAGGTATCAGCCACTGGCCTCAAAATGTGAGGTCAACTTAATGTGTTCATCATTGCTGCTTCTTAGGGATGTTTATAGCTCAGAGAAAAGGTGAGTGACGTACTCTGCTGTTAACACTCCAGTTTGGTTTACATCTAGTCACACACAAACACACCAAACCAAATACAAACACACCAAAATTCCTGACAAGGATATCGAGTAGTATCAGATTTGAGGAAATTGGATATAAAATTGTTATTTTGTACCACCCAGAACAAAGGCACTGAAGTCTTGGAGCCAGTGGAAGAACCAATGACCCAACTTCAATGTGGGTGAGTTTTCATTATTTTGGAATGTATTAGTTTAGCCTTTGATTGTTACTGGGAAAAAAATGAAATCCATACTCTGGATTTGTAAGAAGCAATTCTCTGAAGCTGTTTCATAACAATTTTGGATTTCTGTTTCCTTGTATGTGACACAAAGTGTTAATTCAGCATAAACTTTCTTTTAAGTTCAAGTTCATTTCATTTTTTTTTAAAATGGGTCAACTTCATATCAGCAGTGCTTATGCTAAATGAGGTATCACCTGCTCATGGAGCTTTAAGTTTTAGGGGGATTGTGTGTCACCTGCCCTCCCAGAACTTGCTCAAACTCAAAGTTGAAATAATGCTCTTGCACACCAAAAAATTCAGCAGAAATGTGACGATGCCTTTGTTAAAAGGGGATGATGATTACCACACATGTAATTAGTACCTTTTAAAGATGGCACACGCTTCTAGAGTTTGGACTGGCCCATCAGTTATTCCTAAAACCATGTGGCACCAGGTCACTGCTTATAGACTTTGGAAGTTCGACTCTGGACAGCAAGGGACAAGGAAAACCATCACTCTGGTGGCACTCCTGTTGGCTCTTATAAAATGAGAATTTATTGGTACGAGCTGAGCCCAGACTTTGTTTTCATATTGTATTTAATCAATATGAATTAATTAAAATACACTTTAAAAAAAATTTATTGGTAATTCTCTTTTACTTGCTCTGACATTTATTTATTTTTTCCTGCTAAGAAGCACATTTCTAGTGAAATAGGATGCAAGTATAAAGCAGTAACTCGGTGTCTCAACAGAAGGAAATGTTTTCCTAATGAAATTAGAAAGTTAACATTAGGAAGCTAATTTGAATCATGAATGTGTCAATGGGTGCAAAGACCGTATTAACTGAGTCATAAGTTTCAGAATAAGTATATTCTTAACCATTAAACAAAAATTATTTTTAAATAGGGAGCAGTGTTTTCAAACAAGGGAAAATGGGGGACCAAAGAAGATTTTGCCTTTAAATAATTTTGTTGGTAAATTAGTGTTCTTCCCAAGTCATATAGATTTAAGATATAACACCCATTCCAGGTTTTGTCTATGTCAACTGAAAGGCATATGGATATTTGAAAAGATAACTGATGGGGTGACTCTGATACAGTTTAATGTTCAATACTGATGGGAAGTTCTTTGTAAAGCTATATTTACCTGTGCATGGCATGCTGCTGATTCTGTGTTAGAAAGTCTTTTATCAGCAAGGTTAATGGGCTTTAATTTTTGTCTGGGGAGTTTTTATAAAGTGATGTACACATAGGAATATAAACGTGAGAGACTTTGGCATGGCACTACTATTAAGTTTTTATAAAAACAACTGCACTTCTCTTCAGCATATTCTGAAAAACTTAAAATAACTACTGGAATTATTTACTGTACCTTAATGTAATCTTACATACTATACGTTTTCATAGGCAACTGGATTATATGCACATGAGATTCTTAGAAACCAGGATGCTCTGAACTGGCATCTCAATTTTTTTTTTCCCCTTAATGCATGCAAATTCTCACTGTTAGTTTACCTGAGGATTAAGAGATTTACATTATGGGTATACTTAAACTTATTTTGCAATTTCTAACGTGTCTTGAGAATGTTGTGTTCAACTGCAGCTCCTGTTCAACTTCTCACCAAGTCTCCATCTGTAGAACCACAGCGAGTGTGGCCTCTTTACTGCCACCTCCCTTTAGATAACCTGTCAAATATAATGTCATAATAAAATACTTATTTTGAAGAGAGTTGCTGATGAGAATTTAAGGAGAAAAAGGGAAAGCACATTTTTAAAAATAATTTTAAGTCTCAATTTCTTTGTGCTACTTCTGTGAATAATCATATCCTTGTCTGATATACATGAATCAGAATTGATAATTTAGGATATAGTTGTTCCCTAATTGGGAAGCAAATTACTAATGAATCCATGATTTACTAAAAATTGCAAAAGTATCACTGTTTCCTATTCCATTGACTGTGGTGGTGGTGAACTTGGGTGAAGTAAGCCCTAGTAGGTATCTGCTCCTTGCTTTTTTTGGCAGTGGCTCCAGGCTGGGAAACTGCAAAGGTTTCTGTGTAGCTCATCTTCACCCTGTGTACCCCCCCACACAAATAAAATGGATATGAGTAGGGCCTACAAATATCCCTATACACTGGAAAGGAAAAGGTTAACTGTGCCCTAAGGAAGGTTGTATGGAGAAAGCCAAGAAAACTGCCCAGTAGTTTGTGCTAAGGAAATGCATTTGCTTTTTCTCATACCTTATAATAGATGCTCATATTAAGGTGAGCGCCTTGTAAATCCTCTCCATTTGGATAATTTGGTCAAGGATTATGCTAACTCCAGTGAACACTAGTTTGGGCCCAGAGTGATACAAAACATTTATAAAGAGATTTTTGGCTAAATTCCTCCAATTTGGAAGCTACAGAACGCAAGCATTTGGGTTGCAATCTAAGCTGCATGCCTTTAAAATACAGATTGTATTTCCTAAATGTTGGAATACTCTTATTGGAAAATTCAGCTTTAATTTGGCCTGCCTTAGGATTTTAAGTTTATACAGTAAAAGCTTTGAAAATCTGTAGATTTATGTCAGAAAATACAAAAATTGTGGTTGTGGTTGTGACTGAGCACAAACCAGAACGATAGGCACTTTAGCCGGTGTAAATTTATGGCTGGAACAATTTACATTGAGAATAAACAGCTTAATGGATAGCTGGAAGGATTAAAGGATGCTCAGTCCATCAGATTAAACATGTCATTCTCGCTGGTGAATGGTACCATTATCTGCCTTGAAAGCCAACATTCTTTCAGAGGAGACATTTTTACTAGTTTACATCTATTGACAAAGGCTTCCCTAATTCCACCAGCGATACCTTGGCCCTGCTGAAATCAGGGCAGGTGGGGGAAACTTCAATTGGCTGCCCTGAGTCAGAGATTTCACTCTTTATCTTCCCGCTGTATCAAATGTTGAGAAATCCCTAATGAGCCCGGCTGTCTGTGGCTGGGTTCCCTTTGAGCCTGAGTGATGGGCTTTGAAACACAACGCTGAGAGTTTGATGGCTGATAATTAGCACACTGTCCTGCTGTGGAGGTTTACATTATCATTTTTGCTAAGTGTTACTAAAAGAAATAATAAGATAACTAGTGCTGACACACAGTCAATTTTACCATAAATCAGTGGTATTATACACTTTTCCTGTTCAACTTAGATACTCAGATAAGGAAAAGCAATGCTAGTTCAGAAGGAGAACACGAAGAACATATTTTCCATGGATTGTATCTGGGAAGGTGGCCCTTAGTTTCTTCATCTGTGGTTCCCATTTCCCCAGCTCAAAACCAAAAAAGTAGTGTATTTTACCCTTCTTCATTAGCTGATGCAATGCAAGAAGACACTTTTTTTTTTCTTCTCTAGATGAGAAACAGTTTATGGACCGAGTTTTGTTGTTGTTTACAAAGTGAATCTCTTAAAGTTTGGAAAAAGTCTAATGTTTACACGAATTTCAATAAGCGGCAATGTCTTGTTTAAGCTATTCTGTGGCATAAATGAGTTATAAAGCTTGTAAGTGAAGAAAAAATACAGAAATGCTGAGTTTCTAAATATGCAAAATAGATGTCAACAATCATAATGTCAGCTTGGACCTTAAACAGTTCTGAACAGTTAGAAGAGTTGTGCATTTATAACTAGGTATCTCTCTAACCCCTTCCCGAGCATTTTAATGAAGACTGAAGTTCATAAAGCATTAAGTTGAACTGAGCTTGAGAGGAGGCTTGAGACTATTTAATTAATGATACTGGTTAAAGCCCTACCTGATCCATGGCCTGGCTTAAAAATTGAAGTCAGCATCTGTCAGAGGTGAAAAGGATCTCCTTTACTGGTTTTAGGAAAAAAAAGTAAAACACAATTATTTTATTTTTATTAATATTTATTAACTTTCTTAACCATCAGTTTGCATATACTTGGCCCATAACAAAACAAGATGCAGTTCAGACAAAACTCTTTAATTTAGATTTGCATACCTTTTCTGCAAGCCAAGAGGATGTATAGACAGATACAGTGACTTGGCTGACAAGTCGTTTGTATGTCTTGCCAATATGAGGTAATTTGGTTTTGATTTTGGGTCCTGACTTATCTTCTAAGAGTAAATGAATGTATATGTTAAAATGTATATGTATATAAACCTCCGCTCTATATGCCATGGTGTTACCAGGTGCCAGTTACCTGTGGGACATCTCTTTGTTGTTGGACCATAGAGGAGGGTCTGAGAACGCAGGAGGTGAGTGTTCCTTCCAAGCCACCTGGGCGAGCAGTGTCTATTGCAGTTCTCTCCTCTGCCATCTTTAGGGGCCTTTTTCACATTCTCATTCCTGTCACGTTTCCTTGTGGAAATATTTGAACTGTCTGGAAAAACAGACATGCTTGTTATTGCCAGTTGGAGGTTCCTGCCACCAAGAAAAGCGTTGGGAGAGCATGAAACCCTGTGCTCTTTTCTTAGAATTTCTTGCATTCCCATCAAGGACCACAGAAGCCTTTGGGAAGCCTTTGGTAGCTGCTTCCCAGCCTGTCTTCCATTGAAAGATGGTGGTTTTTTTTTTTTTTTTACAGTAGCTTCATTAGTGGGTAGGATCTCTTCTAATTCTCCTTGCATCTCATGGAGCTCATGAAGGTTTAGATTTGCTGCATTTCTTTTAAAGCAATGCAATATGATTTATTGAAAGAGAGATGTGATCATTGGAAATGCTTTTAAGATAAAATACATTCTATTTGGAGTTGTCACGCCAAAAAGTTTGATTGTAAAGTTTGATTGTTTACTCTGAAGAGGATATTTTTTATAAACACACACCACTGGTCTGTGTCTCCTATAGAAAGGCACAGTAAACCTAGCAAGGAGCAGCATTGTGCCGGTGCTAAATTCTCAGGGAAGTAATCTGAAAACTATGTTATTATTGAAATAAAACAAATCAGAAAAGTCAGAGAACCCTTCCTTTCCTTAAACAGGAAAACATCCAAACAGACTTTATTGGAGCTTGGTTTTCTCAGTTGTCCTGCCCACGTGCGAGTAGCTTGCAGCTCCTGGTTTTTCAACGGAGAACATGCAAAATTTCAATTCATCCTTCTGTAACCCCATCTGTAATAAACCCAGTTTGAGAGGGGAAAGGAGGAAAGTATAAACTTTGGTAGATAAGAAAAATTCCTTGAGTTACTTAGGTGAAGAGATAATATTCAGAATAGCCTTCTGCATGAAATGCCGAGAGGAAAGTGGATAATAATGTGTAAAGACAGAAAGACGAGGCCTAAACCTCACTTTAGAGTCATGGGGGAGTGGAGAGACACAAGGTGCATAAGGCAGGCTGGAGCTCATTAATACAAAGTTGTGGAAATGAGGAGTTGTGTCTGAAGCTGGAAATTTTATAATGGAAAGTCTCGTAGTCACCACCAAAATAAATTATGAACATGAGTGCAGTGTGTGTGATGTTTCATGGAAGTGGTATGCTTGAGTAAAGAGGGTTCCCTTCTTGATTTCTTTTTCTTTTCTTTTTTTTTAAAAGGTTTATATATTAGGCTGCAGTTGGCTTTGCTTTATTACTTTAAAATTCACACTGGGGTAATTCTGTAGTAGTAATTTTATCTTTCATGGGTGTCACACTGTTGAATAGCTTAAATAGCAAATGGAACACTGGGGACAAAAGCTCATTTTGAATCTACAGGTGCAGAAACTTACAGAAAGATCCATTTATCACAAAAGACTGCTTGTGCATTATGACAAATCTAAGCTAGGTTTTACAAATCTGTGTACGCATTATGTATTTTAAAGTTTTAAGTCTATGAACAATCTAATAAAGACATGAGTGATGTGAATGACAATATTTTTCAGTAGGAGCAGTGCAGTTGTTTTTAATCTCGTGCAAGCGTAGTCCAACTTTTGAAATGACATTGTGGACTCCACTGAAGTCATAGTGGCTCAAAATTCACACTCTAGTTTGGCAAGAACAGGATTTCAGCCACGTATGTGGGGCACTTCACTGTCTGCTCCTGCAGCTCCATCTTCACTCATCCTGCAAAAGGATGAAGGTCCAGTCGATAGTGGTGTGTCGTTAGTTACTCACCCTCCCCATTCACTTCTGAACTGAATGCAAGAAACATTTTTGTGTCCTGTTTACTCTTTCTGGACTTGGATGTCGGCAGTAGTATAATAACAGCAGATTAGATGATGCTCAGTGCAGTCATCAAATTTCATACTGTGGCTATTGGATCATCTTCCCTGGTTTTCATCTGTTGTGTACTCCATAGAGAGACAGACTCAAGTGAGGGCCACTTCCAACACAAATTGTAATCACTCAAAATAGTCACTCCTTTGGAATCTGCACATTTCTATTTCCATATGAGATGCAATTTAATCATTAAGGGAATTTTTTTTAGCGCCAGTGTAGAATACCTTCATAGGAGGAAGTTGACCCCAATTTTTTAAGCGGGTGTTTATGAAGTCAAAGGTGGACTTTTAAACAGACTTAGAAGCTGGGCCAGCAGCAGAATGCCCAGCCTGGCACACACAGGAGAAATTATCCACGATTAAAGAGTTTCTGATTAATATGGCTTATGTGCCAAAACTGCACATGCAGCGTATGATCTCAATTAGAGTGAAACCTAATTCTTCAAGGCTAAGCTCCAGATTCATTCTGTAATTTCTTCTTTGTTTAACTTGGACATTTTTTGACAACAGGATCTAAAAGAAATGTCGGGGGAGGGGGCAGACTCTCCCCCGCCACCCCCCCATTATAAATTGCAGTTCTGTAGAAAATATCTTTCTCATGGTACTGCTCTGAATACCTTGACTATTTAATTTTTAGAAGAGTTGTTGCGCATTCCTCTAAGGCACTGCCATTTAGTGTTGCTAATGGAGCTGTAACAGTTTTTGGGAAAGAATGAATACTCGTGTGCAGGTTTTCTGCTTAAAAAGTAACTCCTGCCAAAGAAAACTGCTTGAAGGTGGAAAGGAATAAGTATATAATCACGCCACTGTCATTACCTCTGATATTAAGAAAGTAGGAAATGTCAAAGGCCTGTAAGAAAAATAAGTTCAGGTTTAATGAGTCTGCTGGAGAGGAATTATCAACATTAATCATTTAGCTAGTGGACTAACATAGCTGGCATCAATAGAATAACTTTTTCCATCCCGTTTTAATACACAGCAGTTGCTCTAGCTTGTTTCTGGGATTTCTTTTTTTTTTTTTTTTTTTTTTTAAACCGCTAATCCCAAAACATCCTGGAAACACAAGCTTTAATGAGCTAGTATCATCGCATTTTAAGTGCTCTTCCAAACCAATATTAGTCCTACTTAGAGGGAATTCAGCAGTTGGGCTCCTCGTGTGTGGGAAAGGAGGGGTCCCAGGCCCAAGGGAATCTGTGCACAGAGGATTTCGAAAGCTGCGCTGTGGAGCGGGACATGCCGTCCTGGTGTGCTGTGTGCTCCAGAGGTGCCGGATGCTGGGAAATCTTTGTTCCCGCACAGAGTGTTTCTCAGGAGTGGGGCCAAATCCAGAAGTGGGGCTGTAGTCTGCTATGAAGTGGCCCCAGGGCCTTTTTTCAAACAAAGCGCTAAACTTGGGTCTAGAAGTCTTGAGGAAAGGGTCCTTCTTCAAGGAAAAGGGACATGAAATCACAGCATGTCAAATGTCAAATCAGATTTTGCTTTATGTATCTGAGTCTCTCTGAGGAGTGACCCTCTGCTTGCCCCTGTCAGCCCACCATCTAGGACTGGGTTTAGACACAGAAGCAGTGGTCCTCACCAAACTCCTGCTTCCCCACAACTCCCCATGCTCTGCCCACCACTGAAGAGCAGTCTTAGAGGGCAGCTGTTGGGAGCTTTACAAGTCATGAAATAACATGATTAGAATTGCTTTGCATGGAGATGCCAGGGAAACATACATCTCAACACTTATGACAGGAAAGACATTGAGGAGCTGGAGCATCTCCAGAGAAAGGCACCAGAGCTGGCGAGGGGTCTGGAGAACAAACCTTGTGAGGAGCAGCTGAGAGAGCTGGAGGTGTTCAGTCCGGAGAAAAGGAGGCTGAGGACAGACCTTCTCACTCTTTCCAACTCCCTGAAAGTTGGAGCCAGGAGGGGTCAATCTCTTCTCCCAAGGAACAGGCGATGGGATAAGAGGAAATGGCTTCATGTTGTGCCAGGGGAGGTTTAGGATAGATATAAGGAAAAATTTCTTCACAGAAGGGGTTGTGAAGCCTTGGAAGAGGCTGCCACTCATCCTTGGAGTGACTTAAAAGCCGGGCAGACATGGTGCTGAGGGACATGGATTAGTGGTAACTTGTCAGTGTTGGATTGATGGTTGGACTTGATGATCTTAAAGGTCTCTTCCAACCATAATGAATCTATTACATTTTTTTTAATTATTTTTTTTTTTACTGATTCTTCTGTGTTAAAACAGGAGAAAGTGGTGTTTGTAGCTCTAGCAAGGCAAATTCTGAAGAGATTCTAGCTTCAAAGTCTGGAAGAGGTTGTACCTTCAGCATTGAAAAGTTGGGTTTTGTGAGTCTGTATCCTTTTTTAATGTTGTATTAGTTGATACAGAAAGAAGCCATGAATGTTTCAGCATTTCATAGCTTCCCTATTTTGTTTAAATAATGAAAAAGCTAAAACTTGTGCTTGCAGACACTTTGGCAATTATTCAAAAACAGAATTTTGAAAATGTCATAGGTTCATGTATGCTTTGAGGTCCCAAAGGACCATCGCAGTTGAGCGTCATCTGACTCCAGTTTTCATTTTCTTGATGCATTTTTACAATTAAAGAAATCTGTTGAAATTACAGATATTATCATGAGATACCTTCTAATGATAGACAAACCAACACTTTGCCATTACATGTGGCATGTGGCTTGAGAACAGCACGTGTTCTTTCTCAGTAATGTAGGTGAAGGAAAACTGTTTTAACCATATAAATATGATATTGACCCCCCCTTCCTGACAACACTGCGGTAGAGCCAGGCAACAGATGATACACAATTCTGCTTCCCATAACCAGCCACTTCTGAAACGATGTTATATCTTGGAATGCCTTCTTTCCTTACTCTGATGTGCAGTGGCTTCAGTGGACAGCTTTCCATTGACATCAGAGAGCAAGTATTCTTCTCCATGCTCCTTCTCCTGTAGAACTGTAACATCAGATGCGCTCATATTCCATGGTAACAGAATAACTCCAGTGGCTTCTGCGTGGCTTTGGCAGATATTTTCTGTGAAATGGAATCCATATGCTGGGGTGACCCTTAATGAAACCCTTTCTCTAATTGGTGTATTAAGCTTGCTATTTCCTTGTCATTGTTTACGCTTTTAAATCTATAATATATTCCAAATTAAGTATGTTTGAATGACAGCATTCTGATTTAATTATAGACTTTATCATTGATTAGGCCAGACAATCTAAACAGTGCTTAAGCTCTGCTCAAATATCTTCATGAATAAAACCAGGCAACTACAAGGTTCTTATTCTCATAAAGTAAAGCTAAATAAACGTATTCCATTGAGTAAATTAGAACTTCTGACTCTGTAATTTTGCGAAATAGTAGCAGTGTTTTCTAGACCACCTCCAGCTAAATTGTTTTCTGGATAGCTGTTTTTTCTTAAAATGCTTGATTCCTTATGTAATTTAATTTTTAATATCCTGTCTTTATTCTATGCTTCCAATTATTCAGCATGCTCAGAATAAAAATTAATGTAGTCAACATTACCGAGTTTATAATACCAGTGCTTGTTTTTGTTTAGAAATAAAGTAAAGCAAAGTTTTGCTTTGTACTCAACTTTGTAAAGTTAGCACAAATGAGGAAGAAATAATTATCAAATTAAGTTGGGGGAGTGTGGAGCAAGAACCAGAGTAGAGAAAGCAAAGACATAAGAACCCTTAAACATACAGTTTTTCGGTGTTGTCGATGTCACAATTGGAACAAGGGAAGTTTTAGAAAGAGAAGAGGAAGGGTGGTTCAGACATAGAGGATGACTGTGAAAATAAAGAGAAAACAAAGGGTCTAGGTAAGGGACTTGTGCAGGGAAAATGAATGGAGAAGCTGGACACACATGTATGATAAGCTCAACCAGGAAAAATTTCAAAGGCAAAACAAAAAAATCAAAATATTGAAGAGGCAAGTGCAGAAACCAGCAGCTTGTAGTTACAAATGGAGATAGTCAAAACAAGTGATCTTTAGCTGAGGAGGGGAGGAAAACATCTGAGAGCTGGGAAACGAGGGAACTGCAGTGATGTGGGGGCAGCCAGCATATTAACAGACATTTAATAATGGTGACAAGGAAGAGAAATTTCATTTAGGAGGTGCTGAAGAAGATCTGGCTGCTATGATAGACAGAATAAAGAAAGGCAGAAAAGGCATCTCAGCTGGGGAGGAGTAAGCAGATGAATAGCGTGAAAAATTACCAGTTCAGTCATCCCATAACTGGTGGTGAACTGTGAGCAGCAGAAGAGTCAGATATGGGAGAGACCTTATGTTCTTTTCAGAAAAATGCTGACGATTGAGAGATCAATGAATGAGAAGTTAGTTTTGGAACGCTAGCAGATGAGCATAATGGAAAGGTGGAATGAAGTGGTGTTGGTATGTTGCCACAAAGAAGACATGGAATGAGAGCTTAAGTGGATCAGAATATTATCAAGTATGGATTTCCAAGGAAGAAAGAACTGAGGAGGAGGAAGATGCTGATGGTCAATCACAATGGACAGTCTGAAGACAGGAGCTTGAGGAAGAGAGCTTTGACATGGCCACATCCACAGCTGTGGGGCTTCCAGTGGGACGTGGGTTGGAACTGGATTGTGCATGCCAAGGAAGGAGATATTACTAGCCAGTGGAACATCTCAGTGCTAAACTTCAGGTTAAGAAAAGACAGAGGCAGCCAGAGCAGCAGTTGGCCAAGAGGAGATACAACTCAATGTTGTATCCAATGAAAACAGAGGAGATCAAGTAGGATGGATGACAACAGACACTCCATGCAGTTGGGTGACTTTCAGAAGTGTTTGCACAGAAGGGGGGTCATTTTCCTGTGTTCACTTTAGCCATGTCCACACCCTTATGTTTATTTGATAATAATTTTTGAGCAAGTCTAGGAGACTGGAAGTTTACATCTATGATTTTAGGTCAGCTCCAACTTCTTTTGTGTGTATGGAGGAACTCTTCCATAAAGAGTTTATAGTGCTGCAACAAAATCATTAGATCAGTATGTAATTGGCATGTGAATGTTTCTGATGACTCAGTGACCTTCTTGGGCAGTTCAAGATGACAAAAAGTTTTCCTATGAGCCTCCAGGCTTGCCAATGGAGGGAAGTCCCTGAGAGCTTGAACCTCACCTATTGTATAGGGATGGAGGAGGTGGGACAGAAGAGTGGGAGTAGCTGGGATTATCACCATGGAGCTCAAATTCATTGCCAGAAACCTGGATAATGGCTTCTGAATTTCTTTATGCTGGTGCAGATGAGAGGTAATTGCCTGGGGATGTGTGCCACTTGTGGAGAACTGCAGGAATCATTAGCGCTGCTAATGCAGACTCCGTTTTGTAGCAGCTGCAATTTCTAAAGTAGCCCAAATGTGTCACCTTGTTTTATAAGGCTGATACTGCCATTCCCTCACTTACTGTAGAACTCTGAGCAGCAATTACAGCACAGTTTAATTTACAAATCATTACAGTGTTTAGCCATTACCACTACAAAGTAGTTACTTTCTCAGTGCAATTGAAGCCTAATTTTCATGCCATCTGAAACTTTCAGGCATCAGATAACACTTTATTTTACAGGGAAAAAAAACCCCATTTATTTAAATTGTAAAATCTGTGTATTTACATAGTTGTTTTTGCTCTTCAGGTTTCACAGCGATTACATTGGAAGCTATTTCTGAAAACCTGGGCTCTTATTTCTGAAAAAACAAGTTATCAGCAATTGCTTCCTATGCTTGCATAATTGCTTGAATAATTGTACTCTACAAAATGCAGGAAATTACCCTTTAATGCTGCCTAGTAATTCTGATAGTTTGTTAATCTACAAAGAGCATGGAGGCTCTAAAACTTCTGTAACTCCGATATCAGGGCTGTAATCCGGAGCACGTTTGGTATGAAATGTGTTTATATGTTGGCAAGACAATGTGGATTTGTAATTAATTTTGCTTTTAAGTAAAAAAACAAAAGAAGTGGTTATAAGCATACACGGGGTACATTTGAAGAGCTTTTTGTGTGGGTAAAATCCATATCCCTTTAGCAGGCCATTTAAATACTTTCCTGTTGATGCGGTTGCATACGAGCATCGTATGTGGTTTTCCAGCGTCCTCTTGCAGCTGAGGATTCCATTGCCATTTTTTATGTGCACTCTCCCAGGGAAACTGCAGTATTTTTGCTAGATATATTGGCATTTCCTTTTGACTTCTTCTTTCAAGCCCTTGGGGAAAAAAAGTGATAGAAGTTTTGCAGAAGTGAGTTTTAGATGCCTGTTGCAAATGTGTACACACATAGCAGCAGTGGAAGCTGGAATGAATGGTGAGGACATAATGACCGGGGTAGCTACACTGACCTGTGACTTATAAGGTTCAAGTAGAATTGCAAGATAGATTTTTCTCTATTTCATGTAAGGCAGAGTTTTATATGTAATACTGTATGTGTGCTTTCAATATGTTTTATTGCATAAGGGACTGGCCTTCTTCATGATACAGCCTAGTTTGTAGGTTCTTACAAAAATTATTAATAAAGAAGTTAATTTTTTCAATAAAAGTGCCTTTTATTGAAACCTGGACTATATAGATATGAGTGATCTTCCTGAAAAGGAAGATTTCTGAATATCCATTATTTTTTCTAGTAGGAACAGTTTATTCTTTTGAGCATACTTTTCCCATCCGTACGTATAAAAGTCTGCAGCAGGAACTTGTGATCTCATTTATTTCTTCATTAAATTTCTACCTTTTTGATTTTTTTTTGTTCCCAGTATGTGCACTGGGTAGAATCTGTGTAAAGCCCTGGGCTTCAGAGACTAACAAAATTTAAATCAGTTTTATGCAAATAGCTTTGGTCAGAGAAGCTCAGTCTTGCTGAATTACATCTACTGCTGAATGTACAAGGTGTTTAATTACAGTATGTCATTAATTAACCCCAATATTTCTGTCAAAAATACCCCCTTTCTAAGGGAGTATTTTCTATTTTCTATATAAGCAGAAAAACTTAACTCACTGGAGTTTCTTCCACCTTTTCATTGCTCTTTCCAACTGTACCTTAATTGGTTGTTGATCTGTCAGCGATGTCCAATCCAGGTTGTGAAATTTCTCTATGGTTGCTTCTCCCCCCCCCCTCCATCTACTACCTTTTCAATTCTGTTTGAAGGTTGCTTCTGCCTTTCTCTTTTATTCCTTCTCATAATATCCTGTACTTATTTATCACTTGATTTGCCTTATTCTATCCCTCACCTCAGATTCTTTTGCTTTATTCAGGCGTGTCTAACAAACTCTGTATTTCAGTTAACTCTTTTTTTTGGTGAATATATTGTTGGATATGATAGATTTAATGAACAGTTCTAAAAAATCCTGTCTTTTTTGTCTGTTGTCTGTGTATGGACTTCTCTGACTTCCCCAGTTTATCCTCTTTCCATCCTGTTGGATATCCTGCCAGGACAGGTTCATCTAGAAAGGTGGTGTATGTCATGGCAGATCAGAAGAAAGAGTAAAAATGAGCAGAGTGGCAATTAAACATCTGATCAAAATATTTCCTAATTGTATAAGATTTATGCTAGAGGTAGGATGCTTTGATGAAAAAAAGTCTGTGCCTCCTGCAGCCTGTGGTTTTTTTTTGGTTGGTTTTCATGGTGGTGAGGTTTCACCCATTGTCCAGGCTGTATATCTGGGGCCATATAGTAACTTTATTTAGGAGAAATCACACCCTACCCTGTTTTTGTGGATAGAGGCAAGTGCTCTGTTGCACTTAGTGAGTTCAACCACAAACGTACTGCCTATTAACTGTGGAGTTGGTTGATAATAGCCTTTGGTCTTGGATTGTTGTTCTCTTCACCAGCAGATGGAGACCCAGATCATGAGACCCTGTTTTGCAGGCATAGTTAGTGGTTAACACATCATAATTGGTGTCCAGTGGACTTCAGTGAAATTTCCGTGGCCCAGTACCTTTGAAGTTTGGTTCCAAGTCTGTGGACATCTGGAGGCCTCTAATCCTTGTCTAGATTTTGACTGAAAACTTTAACAACAGAAGCAAGGAAGAAGCAGAGAAAGGGGAGGAGCCGGTGTCCACCTCAAGAGGTGTCCTACAAGAGGCAGGTGGATACTGTTATCTAGCAAGAACCAAACAAGCTCAGTATTTCAGTACCTCCATATGGAATTTTAATAAAATAGAGGGTTTTATTAGCCTTGGGTTGGCATGGATCTTACAGAAAGAATGATAATCATATAGGAAATGTCTTCCTTTAGGATTGATTTATGTCATCCCAGATGCTTGAGTTTAAAGCAGCTAAAGTACTTTCCTACAGGACTGCTTGCTGTCTGCAGGACATCTCTGCCAAGGGCTGAGTCAGCAGGGATCAAACATTTATCCATATTGTCTGGCAAAGGTGAAGGCTCGGATGAGGGTGCTTCCTTCACAAATACCTTGTAGAGGTACTCCCCTCTTTTTGTCCATGGAGTTACTATTAATTGGGTGACAGGAGTTGAACAAAACTTCTTTCCCTGCTGTAAAAACAATAAAAAATATAATCCATGCAGATGGCTATTTATTGGCTGGTTGTCCAGGAGCTATGGTCTCTCCAACTGCTTAAACTCTGCTTCCTCTACTTTGTAAGTCTTCAGTGTTTGCTGGATGTTCTTGCTTATTTTGATTCTTGGTGTTGGGACAGAATGTGAGTAGGCTGTTGATTTTAAAAAAAATTAATTACTACTATTTTTGTGTTAGAATTTTGCCCCAACTTTTGGTAAAAGCAGAACTCTTTTGCAAGAATTGGTTCATCTCAGCCATATTATCACAGGACATACTGTTTTGTGAAACATTGTTCTTCCTGATGGAAATTAGAGGTAATCCTCTGTCAGAGAGGGGAAAAACATGACACTGAAAATACCCAAGTCAAGTCCTACTGGGGACCTGAGAAATGCAATCTATCTTGAGGTGCTTCTTTGGCCATAGAAACCTGAAGCTGGAGTCAGTCACATCTAGGTCACACTACAATGGTTGCTGAGAAGATCTTGATGCTCTTGATCTTGAGCGTGTTCAGCAGCCCAGGAGAGAAATGCGATCAGATGTCTTCAGAAATTCTTCTGCTTTCCTTAATGGCACGGAAGCAAATTGTGATACAGCCACCTACTTGGAAGAAAAGGCTTAATGATGTTAAAAAGGGTTTTCCAAAAGGACAGTCACTCTTCAAACCAAGTTTCAGTTCAGATGCAATGTACTTTCCTGCCTGCAGTCTACTTGAGCACGAGCTGTTTACCAGCGCAGGCATGCCAAAAAGCTTAATGTTTTAAATGTTTAAGTACAACATTTTTGAAAATATTTGGTAAAAGCTCCTAAACATCAGGCTTTGCGTATGTATAACAGTGTTGAAAATTTTGCAAAGAGCTAGACATACTAGGAGTGTAGCTAAACCTAATCTGTGAACTGCATTTTTAATAATTAGATGTTAATGCTATAAATAAGGTGTACATGTCCAAATTGAGAGTATTCCAGGCCCATTTTTGAATAACATATATTAAAGAATTAAGCTGGTTTATATGGCTCCCTGTGGGAAAAGAACATAAGAAAATAAATCTGAAAATGACGGGGTATTTTTTTGACATATACAAGAGATTTTAATACTTTTCTTAAAATGTAATATACCACTTACTGTAAGAGTTAAATGACAAATATAATACCTGGTCACAAAGGAAGTAACCAGGTATTATCTGCATTTTTTAAGGGACAACTTTAACCTCTCATAACCCCAAGCCCCATGTACAATTTTTTGGACTTTTTGGCCTTTGAGATTGCAACCATCATCTGACTTTCTTGCAATTTCCCTTAGAGAGACACATGGTGTGAGAATCATGACCAGTTTGCTAAATAGTGAAACTGAAGGGTTTGAAATCCTTTCTGTACTTGAACATTACGTCTCATTTTCCATTCATTTCTTTGGCAAATATAGTTTCAGCTTTTAAGGTGGATTTTGTTTTGGTTTTGACTGACCAATCTGGAAGGCTGCTTACATGGCACCTGTATTTACACACTGTCCACACTCACATCTACAAGCGTCAGAGCTGATCCAGTAAGATTTATATGTCTCAATGATTCTGAATTTCCTGATTCTTAGTATATGAAAGGAGAGAGAGGGTGGCGATATATAAATACAGGATTCAGAAACCAGGAAAAGGGGTATAGCAGAAAGTAGTGTTTCCAAGGTCACAGACAGAGGATGCGTTGATGAGAATATTTGGTTTCATACTTCTTGGATTGTTGGGTCACCTTCCCCTTCCACAATTTTTTGTGGTAAACCATTAGGAAGTCAGTAAGTTGGGAGCCAGTTCGCACAGCTTTAAAAGCTTTGTTGGGTGACCCTGGGGTGGGAGAGAGGGACCGGCATTATTCTATGATGCCTGGATCCAGCAGGATCTATGAGCGCTGGTGGTCAGTGCTGGGCCGGAACCTAAGCTTCAGAGGTGTGATTTTTGCTGGGGTAAATACCAGAAATTATTTTCAGATAAAACGCTGCTAGTTTTAATCCACTCCCCACCAAGGTATTGACAACTCTGCAGTTAATATCCTAGAATACCAAACAGTTTTTTAGCAACTTGAGTCCTGCTGGTTTTACCCTAGAAGCAGATGATTTTTTTCCCCCCAGGTAATCGAAGCATTTATATTTACAGTGTTCAATGCACTGAATGTTTTTTCTCTTGTGATGTGACATTTTTCAGCAACACCAGCTCTTACATGGATGTGTATAGATCACAATGCCAGCGTAGCTGAAATCCAACTGCAAGTTTTGTCTGGGGCAAAAGCTAACTGTATCAGTACAGGAAAGTCATAAACAGAGTACTGGCAGTCAGTGTGTCCCATCCAGCATGTAACTTCATACTTGTGCATGCATAAGAACTGACAAAGACAAAATCCTGGTTTTGGTACGTGTAGAAAATGTTCACCGTAAGAGGAAATTAAAATTATTTAGATTAAAGTCAAAACAACAATTTAACATCCTTTTGTGTACACAAACACTCTTCTGAAAGTCACAAATCATAGATGCTTGGTGTTCACAGCCATTTTAAATGCTACTTACCTAAAGCCAGGAGATGAGAAACATGTGGCAGACCTTTTTTGCAAAAGTTCAGGGTGGGGAGGGAGCAAGAGGATGTTTGCATCTGCAGGAGGAGGGCCTAAAAATACTCTAAAAGCCGACAGTTCACTTAAATCATTAATCCTACATTGAAGACATTTCCACATTTTAATGGACTGCAATTAAACCCAATATTTCTTAATACGAGTGTCAGGTGTTTTCAGCAGTGATGCAAATGACTGCTCAGTGCTATAATTCTGAAGGGGAAGGCATTTAGACCAGGCTCATTTGAACAGCCAAATATAAACAAGAGCACATAATTCCATCTGCTTTTTGGCAAATTGTTGTTCCTTTTAGGTTCTCTTTCCCCGTTTGTCTTGTGGACACAGTTTGCAGGAAATGTCAGCCGGCGTGATTGATAGCATGAGATTGGATGTACTGACTTCATGCTTTCATAAAGCAAGACAGCTGTTGGGAGAAACTTTCCTTCAGGAGCTGGAAAGGTTTAAATTTTCCATCTCTTTGACTATTTGGCCTGATGAAGGATTGGGTTTTACCAGACAAGTAAATAAAAAGATGGCTAAGATGTACTAGAAGGTCATTCAAATGATCTTTAAATAGCAATTACTGGAGGGAGGCGGAGGGAAAGCCTTCTATGTTCTCAGTCTGCTTAAGTGAGCCCTAAAAGTTATGCTTGTGTTCTCTCAATTTTTTTTGAACCGCTCTGTGAAACAGACAATTTCTAGTAACGTGATTTTACCATGGGAGCTTGTCACAGGGCAGTAGGCAATGGAAGTGCTTGTGTTGAATTCCCTGGTTGTCAGCTGAGTTTCTGTAGCTGTGAGATGCTGGCTCGCTTCCAGAGCCACTCTGTACTGCAGCACACCAATTGGCAGTTCTTTTTCTTGCTAAAATTAGATGTACTGGTTTAACTTTAATTAATTAGGCTTTTGGATAAATTAGTTGTATCCAAACAAGGCCATACAATTAGTTGTATCCATCTTTAAAGGCAGAAAGGGAAAAAGCCCAAGTGGACTGTTTGTTTTCACAGTTAACACCTAGATCTGAAGGAAATTATTTTATTTTGAGGAACGTGTATTTTGCAGGTGTTACGACCATACTCTTGAAGAAGATCAGTTTATTTGGAAATAACACTATGCGATGCTTTTATTTGTTTTTCTCACACGGTCTGTCTTTTTGGAGGGGTTGGGTGTTAGTTTGAAGGACTAATAACTGGGTTCCTGGCTATACTAGTTCTGAAAAATCTTAGATCCACGGTCATGCCAGAGATGGGGTGGAACTAAAACTTAGGAACTGGAACTCCCTTCACCTAAAACTTTGGTGGAGGATACATTTAGGTAGTGGTTTGAGTCAGACTCCAAATTTATTTTCAATCTAGGTTTTTTATAGCATCAATGTAATAAGTGGCAGTTGCATTTATTACTTATTAAGTGCACTTGTTGCTTGCACTTGCAAGACACAGGTCTTGCAAGATCTGTTAGCAAGGTTTTCCAAGCTAGAGTGGGTCTTACTGGATTTTCTGACACTGCAAAAAAGGTGTCATAAATCAATAGCAACTAACATAGTATGCTTTCTTTCAAACATAAACCAATGTGTAGGTACACAATTGCCAAGGAACCCTCAGCAGCTGAACGTCTTTCTGACACAAAGTGTGTTGCCATGATCCTGAACAGCCCCGTTCACACGCTGCAGAGCTTATGTCGTGACTTTCCAAAAATAAGGTTTGTCCTATGGAGCATCTTTAAGATACACTGTAAAGGTAAGGAGAGTGTTGGCTTGGATGGGGACTGTGTCCCCAGTCCTGGTTTAAGCAGGAGAGGTTGAACTGGAGAGGGCACAGCATTTCTGTGCCCACCGACAGTTCTCAGTGCTGTTGTGTACTCCAGGCCACGTACTCTCTCTGCCTCACTCATCTCTGAAGTTTAAGTTCAAGGCTCGGGAACTCACTCAGGGACTGAGTTCAACACTCAGAGAATGGGAAAATGTATTTATAAAAGTGGTCATGATTGTAAGAAAATTTGATATTACAACAAATCCTAAAAAAACCCTCAAAAACCTTTAGAAACACTTTAGGAACCAGGCTGAAATAGCAGCAGTTGGTTTGGGCAGCTGGTTTGGGTGACATTAGCTGCTGCGTGGGTATGTTTTGCTGTGCTCTGGGGTAAGAGGATACCAAGGAACTATGTGGGTCACTTCATTTAGAGCCCGTAAACATTTCCGTAATCAGTAATCATCTGCACTGTTTCTTAACTCTGTATGGATAACTCTAACAATCTAATCACTTACACAAATACACAGCTTCAGCACCGCTAATTAGGACTCTGTAGAACTGGAAAGAAGCCAGTCTATATTCTACATGTACAATCAATTTATCGTTAAACATTATTTATATCTAAATGAGAATATTTTTCCTTTTTTTTTTCCTTTATATGCTTACAAATTAATCCTGAGTATCTTTGTATGTGTGGTACTGTATTCTCTCTTCCAGTAACCCCATTTAAACAGGTAGTGTTTAATCAGAGAGGAATTTAATGCTTTGCATTGCCGAGGCAGATTGTGGCTGCGCTGTGATAAATAGGGTTCTGGCAGGTCGCTACTTATTTGTGAACCATCGCCCCACTAAGTTCTCAAAATTCAGTGCAATCAGAGAACTGCTTTACTGTTGTTACTAATACTTTTATTACATTAGTGCCTTGAGGTCCCAGTTGGGATGAGGCCCTATGGCTCTAGATGTTCTACAGACAGAGTGTGAGAGTGAAGAAATTCATAATTGAACTATCAAGAGCAGACATCTGATGCACAGAAGGATGACTAAATACCAGCCGCAGAGTTTCTAAACCATCTTTTAATATTCTTTGTCTTAAATGTTAGAATCTGCTGCCTCTGGAGAAGTTACTTCCACTTTTTTGCTGCCTCAATGGAATATTTTTTAAAAAGTGTAAATGATTACACATACTTTACATTAGAAATGAAAGTGCCAATAACTTATGAAGCATACAGAAAAAAATTACACGCTTAGAAGTGGGGTGTGTGTTTCCTAATGATCATTTGATGTTATATTTCATACCCTTGATCTGACAAATCTGCGAAAGCTAAAACAATCTAACATAACTAAGCATTGATAGTGCCTTGCCGTGCTACTGAATGCATGCAGAGTATGGCTGTTTAGATGTTTAGAGCAAGAGTCAGTGAAACTAGAGTCCTTCCCAGTACATCTGCGCGAATGAAACTATTTGATTATCCATGTCGAGCACCGCTGAAGTTGCTCAAGTCATGGAAGAAGTCTCCCCAGTAAAGGCGTCCTGTGTTTTAATGCCTCTTGAGTGGTTTTTCCCTTGGTTCTGCAGCAGGGTAGCTGCCTGCCTTGCAGCACACAGGGAAGCTTTGGTAGCAGCAGCATCTCCCTCATTCCAGCAAACCAATAATTATATACATCCTGCGAGACAATCCTCATCTCCCTCAATAGATTCTGCCTGTTATTACACTGAAACTTGTAAAGAGGTATTACTAAACTGTTGTTTGAAGTTACTCATGTGCCATTGGTCCGTACCTTCCTTCTACAAGAATAAAACACATTCTTAGTCAAGTTTGTAGGCCTCTACATTAAGAGGAAGAGGTGTGAATGTCAAATTAACTAATCACTATTAGGGTATCATGCATATAGCAAGGAGCCATGGTTAAGGCTATGGTTGGGCTATGAAAATTGCAAGGACAGGCTAGATGTACCCTGGTTTAGATTTGTCGAGAACTTGCTGAAACTGAGGCATGAGACCTTGATCTCTCATAAGACCAATAGCAATAAATTTGGACTAAAAAGAGGATGTTGGACGGTGAGTATTTTGTCAGAGTAGAGAATATGGTGATGGTTTTGTTGTTACTCATGATAACTGCTGGTTACTCTTCACAGAGCGAATGTGGGAAAAGCTGACTGTTACAGGTGATAAAACATTGCAGTTTATTCTTCAAAATAATTGGGAATCTATAATCATCAAAACATTCAGAATGGAAGATCAAACAGAAAATTGACTGAAATGATTTAAAGTACTAAACAGCTGTCATTTGCCACTACTGAGCAGTATTTTAGCACTACAGAAAATGCTAAAATGTATACTTTGTGTGGTATAATTACAGCCTGTTTTTCAAGAAAGAATATGCTTTCTTGGATTGCTTCATCATAGTATTTAGTTATACTTCTATTTTCCCAGCTCATCCTGAGCTTGCTGTCTGACTATGAAGAACTCATAAGATGATTGTTCAAAAATTATGGTGTTTTCAGCAGTATACCATTTGGAAAATACTTCAGGAATTTTCACTGTGCCTTGTCCCTCGAAGTTTAGCGAATATATTTTAATTTGGTAGTTTATTGTATTTAAGTTTATCGTGAGCTTTACTGTTGTAATATTCTCAGTAATGGGCTGAGAAAATTGAGGGTGTCAAAACTGTTCATCCTACTTAATTCTATTAAAACAATGGAAAAATGTTCTTCATGAAGAATTTTTGCCTCTCATCATTTTATTAGCAGCTGTGTGACAAAATATATGACTTAACAGAAAACTCCTCCTCAGCAATGTGCCTTTCATTTATTCAGACTTACTGAAGATCAGTCCTCTCCCCTCCATCTGAGCACAGTTTGACTGAAATCCTGGTTTATTTAGTCAAAACTTCTCTTGACTTCAATCAGAAGTTTGCGTATGCAAGGACTATAGATCAGTTAAGTCCTATGTTAAATTCAGCTTCCTACTAAGTGATAGCTTTTCGCAATAAATTTTCTTTAATTCTGTGCATTTAAGGAGACAAAGGTTCTCAGATCATTCCATTTGAATGGAGAATTTTTTGGGGACTGGTCATCTGAAGAAACATCCCACTCTGTCCACAAAAAGTTGCCTTCCACAGGTCTGGATTGTAATTAGCTGTATTTAATTTGCAAAGTACGTCACCATGCTCCTCTAGGATGTCATCTGCTTTTCAGTTCACTACTATGGATATTGTTGTCCTGCCTGTACTGCTGACCACTGAGGAAGAACGAGGTGCTGTTCTTCCTTGCCATGTAGCTGGGCCATGGAAGACAAGGTCTGACTTTTTGAAAACATAGCACTTTCTAGTTGTACAAACCTTTTGATGGGTGGCTTTAGTCAGAAAAATAAAAGGCCGTGTATTTTAGAAGACAATTACAGTTTCATAAAGACATGTGATATCTTTATCGAAGATGGAATAAATGTCCCTGGTTTAGCAAAATGTTGCTCTTGTTATGTTGCTCTTGTTACCATTATATAAATTTCCAGAGTCATGAACTCTGTAACTGGTAAATCTTCATATCTTAATAACGTTTCTGTTACAGAAACTTGTAGGAAGTATTTCCTAGGGCTACAGATTACTTTTATCTGACTCAGAACCTGTTAATATTGATTATTAGAAACTTATAATCAGGATTTACAAGGTGGATTCAGATAATATGGAAATAATTCAAGATCTCACAAGTTGTGGCAAAGCCTGATTTGTGTCAGGGCAGCCTAATGCATTTGTCTTTATTTGCATGCAGCATCAAATAAACACAGCTATCAAAATATTTGTGGAAATGCATTTGCAAATGGGTAAATAATTGAGAAGAAAGTGGTAGAGCAAGCATAACCAGAAGGGACTTTCCAAGGCTCTGTAGGGAAAAGCAAGGTGCAGCTCTCTGTTAAAATGAGAAGGAATTCAGTGGATCCATAGCAGCAGTTCTGCTTTCACATCAGAGACTTTCACAGCCTTCAGACATTTCCCTGGGAAGTTACTAGAGATGAACATGAGAGGAATCCTAGAAACTCATCGTTTGAAGCTCAGGGATTCGTTTTTACAGGATCAGCATGCAAGATCCTCAGCCTATCCAGACTCCCTCTACCTGTTAGGGCACCCAAAGGCTTGTCCTTTCTTGCTCTCACATGGTTGCCCAGCGATTGGTGCTCATGCAAAGGAATAAAACTAATATAACTTGGTCTTCTTTTGTATTTGTAAAAGGTCTGCAGATCAGGACTGGAGACTACAATACATTTTGGCTGTAAATAAGTAGTAGTATAGATAACAAATCCTTGGCATGAGCAGAAAAAGGTGAAGAACAGAGTTTGTGGAATGCTGAAGCCATTTTGCTGCAACAACAAGATTTGCATAATAGCTGGAGATTTTGAAAACTCACTAGTGTTAGTTGGTTCCTTGTGTTTATATAGTCAGGCAAAAGGAATCCAACACATCACCAATAATATTTATTAAAAATCTTTGCAAATTCTACTAAAAAAAGCAGAGTCTACAAATCCCATATTCATACTGGCTTAAAACAGCAGAGGAATCGGTCATGTTATATGAGAATAAATAGGCTGGGTAGGAGCTTAACCAGGATCATATATTTCCTTAGAAACTAAGTTTCTCTATTTTCTTCAGAGGACTAGATAATATCTTCAATTCTTTTACCTGTGTGCATCTAATATTATTCATTTATGGCTCGACAAAATATTCAAGCAAAAATAAACTGCAAGAAAAGCAAAGAATTCATATATACTGTACCTTTATTGTATGATTAAAGAAGAAACTGAAAGCTCAGTAGCAGAATAGGTTTGATCTTTTTTTTTTTTTTTTTCAAATAAGTTAATAACACAAAAATAATCATTTATTTTTTAGTAACACTTTCCTACTTCCTTCTCTGAAGAGTTACCCATTCTGGTTTTTGCAGTAAGAATATAGTTTACAATTTTAAGGCGGGCAAATGATGCTTAAAGCAGAACTTCTCATACAACACTACAGGCTTCCAGGGCTCAGCTTAGATCCTGGAAACCTGTGGGGATTGGATTCTGCAGCTTTTCTTAGGGCCATGTGAAGGTGTAATAGAGTGCAACTATGTCACTAGCATTTTATATCTTTTCAGACTGTTGTGCGATTTTTATTGCAGTCTTAAATCAGCATAAACTGATCCCTATAGCCGTAAGTAATTCTGACGTATAATTTAATGTATGAATTGAGACACAGAACATAAAGAACAGGTGATAAAATACTATGCCAACACTGAGAACATTAAAATGCTGACGTTTTGAACAGCTGGCTTAGTCCTTTTTTTCTCAGCTGGAATAAATAGTAATATTAAAGGATTAGCATAACCAACAACAAGTGTTGAATGACTTGATTTCATTCCAGCAATAAGAATATTTAGGAACCAGCATTTTGATCATTATACAGCAGAAGGATTTATTTTTTCTAAATATCTTTTTTTTATAATATTTCCTAGATATAGATATATTTATTACTTTTATATCAATTTGATATTTAATTTGGAATCCTTTGGAGTATGAGTTCATGAGGCATGGTTTGTGTGCCATTGTTAAAAGACTGTATCCTGGTGTTTTTAAGATTTTCAGTTTTCGTTGGTGTATCATTGTTAAATTAGGATCGACATGGAGGAGGAGCAGTTATGCATTAGGAAGCATCTAGATCAAGCAAGGACTAAAAATGGATCTGATCATTTGTATATACATTTGAGACCTCAATATAGTTGTCAGAGTGGTAAAACTTAAGAAAGCAGATGCATGAAACCAGAAAGTTTTGTGGTGGTGTCATTCCTAAAATGAGAGAGAGAGAGACTACAGAGCAGTTGGAAGGTCATAAAATTAAAGCCTGAACATCAAATATATGATATTTGATATCCGACTCACAAGAGCATCAGCACAGGCTTTCAGAGGGGGCACTGCTCCTTCTAGAGCTTTCCAGCAGTGCAGCTGGAGCAGGGGACCAGACTTTCCCTCAGGTCTTTCCATTGAATGCCCTAAAGCTGGGAGAAACAAATGGAGGAGTCTGGTCCTGTGGGGTCATCTGAAGGAAGATGCATATGGAGAGCTGGAAGGAGGAGTGAGGCTTTGTTCAGCTTAGTTTTGTTGTTTTCTAGGATAATTTTGAAAATAAAAATTATATTTAGGGCTTTGACACACTTGAGTTTGATTTCTCACTGAAGTGAAGACACTTCATGCAATTCTTGCAGATTACAGTGCGTGCAACTGCAAAGCAACAGACAGATTGTAATGTTCATAATGTTTTTTCATCAATAAATCACTGGAATCTAAGTAAGAGAATGAGGAATACTGTTTGCCATTTTTGGCAAATCACACCGTTTTGTGATCTGATTTTCTTTCCTGAAGTGTTTCGGGAGTTGAATTTTGATGCTCGCTTAATTGTTAGGGTCTCTCTGAGTAGAGCAGCCACCTCTTCATTCATTTTTAATGACTCTCTGAAATCAAACATGAGAAGACCTTCCACTCGTCAAAACATACTCCTGCTTTTCCTTTCTTTGACTTTTCAGCAGGGACCTTCCTGCAGCCAGACTTTTGACTAGGTGTGTTTTCCATGACTCCAGTTCTGAATTTAGTAGGTTTGACAACTTCATTCTGCAAACAGGCAGTGGCATCATTTGATGACTTTGTGGCCCAAATTTAAATCCTTATATTAAACTATTTTCCTTAAGTACAAGAAACTTCTCCCCACAGACACAATGCAGCTGAGGGATGATGGTACAGCCGTCATGTACAGAAACTTGGTGCAAGCAGAAATTGTTTTTCATACTCCAGTTTTATCACTGGGAAAATGAGTTTTGCCCAGTTCAGCTAGACAAAGATGGTGTCTTTTCCACAGCTTCAGATATTTAAAAGAATATTCTCACTCCAGCTGTAGGTTACAGCCAAGGGCTACAAAGGTGATGAGGAGCCTGGAGCATCTCCCTTACAAGGAGAGGCTGAGGGACTTGGGTCTTTTTAGTCTGGAGAAGACAAGACTGAGAGGGGATCTGATCAATGCTTATAAATACTTAAATGGAGAGTGTCAGGAGGACGGGGCCAGTCTGTTTTCTGTGATGCCCAGTGATAGGACAAGAGAAAATGGGCACAAACTTGAATGTAAGAAGTTCCACCTAAACACGAGGAGGAACTTCTTTCCTGTGAGGGTAGCAGAGCCCTGGCAGAGGCTGCCCAGAGAGGTGGTGGAGTCTGCATCTTTGGAGACACTTGGAGAAACCTCACTTGGACAAGTTCCTCTGAAACCTTCTCTTGGTGGACCTGCTCTGGCAGGGGGTTGGACAGGATGATCTCCAGAGGTCCCTTCCAGCCACTGATCATCCTGTGATTCTGTTTATTAAAAATGAGTATATTGAAAATAGCTGCTAAACTCAGAGATGGAGATCATTTCCCCTAAAGCAGCTCCAGGTTATCTGTGGGCCCAAAGATGCAGACAAATAAAGTTGTTTGGCAAATAAATATTCAAAGTGCAAAGCGGGAGGAAAAGTTCTGATTTAATCATCGATGCTGCACCTAATTAGTCCTATTCCTCCACACCTTTGAAGCACCATCTGCAAGGCAGCAGCAGTAATGCTGATGCAGAGGTGATGGTGGAATTGCTCAGGAACCCAGTTAAGCATTTGCATAATGCTTGCAAGCTTTCAACCAGAATTATAGACTCGAGTCTCATGACAGTATTTTCAGCCTTCCGCTTTTTATTATTTCTGTGTTTTTACTTAATGAGACAGACAGAAAAGCAATGATCTACAAAATGTGTCAGCCTTCCTTCCTGGGAAATAACTCATGTTAGGCTTTCTTGTAATGCTTTAGGTATGTTTACTGTTAATCTTAAATACTTGTAAGAACAGTTACATCACTGTGGTACCAAATTGTATTCTATGTGTTTCTTTCAATAGCAAGTTCCTCCCTTCTTGGGCACTTTTGTTTCCACCATTTTTTTATTTATGGTATCTTTAACATGGTACTTGGTTTTGTTCACCCTCTTTTTACCCAGAAGATTGTCATAGCCCACAAACTATGATAGTTTTCCAGACACTGAAATGAGTTCCAAAGCGAATTTGTTTCTTTGCGATTTATCTGTATTCCACGATGCTCAGATGATCTTTGTGATGCCCAGTGTACGACATAAAGATCCCTGTTGTCAAATTTTGCTCCTGTGAATGTTAGTGCTTTCACTTGCCATCATATTGAAAATGAGCAAAACTGCCACAATAAATTAATCAAAAAGAGGAAATTGTTCAAAAACTTAACCCAATGCCTTAGTTGCAATAATAAGATGGAAGCTCTGGGAAGGCAAGATGGTCTTTCCAGACACCCCCATGCCTGCCCATGTGTCTGTTAATTTTGGGCAATGACTGTGGTGCGTGGAAAGATTGATAGGAGACTGTCAAGGGTTTATAAATTGCAGTTAAACAGCAATATTACGTAGTAACATTTAATGGAAGTTTAGAACTCCAGAGCTATGCTAAATACTTTTTGATGAAACACAAAACCTCTAAAATGCAAATATTTCTCTTTCTCATGCTTTTTATTCAATATTTCAGAAAAAAAAAATAATCTCATTTTGTGGGATACCTTGCTAGCTGCATGTCCTTTAGCAAAAATAAATTCATTTTCTTTTTAATGTGAGCTCTTTAAATTACCATTTCTTTGTCAAAATGTAAAAGCACTTGGAAATTTGAGAAAATGTAAAACTAGTAATTAGAAAGGTAATTGATGAAAGGTAAACCTGTGAAGCTTACAAAGTGACATGATCACTGCAGTCATAGTGACCTAAGAGAGAATTTGCATCGTTTTGTGTGTGGGCCGTGTTTTACCACAGGTGCTGCATCCCCCAGCAATAAGGGCGTCAATGTTAAAATGTTAAAATAACTTGGATAGGTTAAATGATTTTCCTTGTTTAAAAAAAGAAAATACCAACTGTAGATGAATTTTGCATTGGAATTTCATCATATCCTATTTTGGGAGCATTTGCTGAGCATTTTGAGAGCATTTACCTTTACGGTATGTAGTGCAAAATGGTACAGAGTGTGTAGCTGTTGAGACATATGTCCTGTTTCCGCTAAGTGTAATGCCTTTATTGTTCATGCGTCAAGATATAAAGACTTCTTGTTCACATAATGGATACAGCTGGTTGGGTGGGGGGCAGGGAGGTTCTTCCAATAAAAAGACATGTGATTGCTGCTGGGATTCTTGTCAGTAAAATACTCAAAGATGGTTAATTGGACATTAATATGTCAGATTTTCAACAAAATAACAAGAAATTTGCCAAAAATAAAACCCGAAGGAAACACGGCTCCAAATTTTACAACAAAGCTTTGTTTATAATAGAAGTTAAAGCAGCTAAGATTTATGATATGTTGACATAACTGATGGTAAAGGAGTTGGCTGAAGCTACGGGTGTGAAGGTCCAAATGAGAACATCTGCATTAAGAAGCTAATTCTCTTAAACATACTGATCAAAATATTAATGCTACATGTAAACACAAGTGCTTTATCTGACAGTGATTTACATTTGGAACGACCTAATCCAACTATGCACTGCATCTTTATTCATTACCAGCAGCCTTTACTTAACACTTCATGCCCGCTTGCACAGGTGGACAATCTACTCAGAGTGACTATTGTGTTTATGTTATTTTTTCATAAGCAGGGTTTGAAATTTGTCAAACTGCATCATTGTTTAACTATGTGCCAGTCAAAGGGAAATTGCCAGATGGAGCGGCTTTCCCCTAACCTTGCTCCAGGCAATGAAATTACACATAGGCCACAGTCTTATGTCAAGTCTTTTTTTTTTTTTTTTTAAAGTAAAAAAAAAAAGTCAGACCATGAATAGGTATGACTATGTGCATTCACAAAACCTGGCTTTCTTATGCCACTAATTTTATATGAAGGCTCATGCCAATGGTAAATAAAACTTCATGTCCGTCATGTCACTCATTAACTAGGTGCTCATAATTTATGTATTTAAGGCTTGCTTGTCCGCCAAGCAATCAAACAGTAAACCATGTTTTATAGGTGTTAGTGTTTATAGAAACTGTAAATAAATGTCAAACAAAAAAAAATCAGGTTTCAGAAAAATGATCAGGGTTAAGTCATTTATCATTGTTCCAACTGGAAAAATCTGAAAACCTGCCAGTGCCAAAGCAAATGTTTCCCTGTTTTTTTCTAACATGCAGCTTAAACTACTAGATTGTAGAATTCTATTAGCAGGATTTGATGAAATGGAAAATTTGCAGATCATGTGTTTTAACTGAACCTCTCAATCAAAGAATGGGGCAAGTTGGCTCTTATTTAACACGGTGGCCTTCCATTGTTATGGTTTGTTCCTTTTTTTTCTCTTTATGCTTCATGTCAACTATTAGAAACCAGACTGCTCCAGACTGAGAGGTTCTTTGCAAGTGAAGGACCACCAGTGTGAACCCCTACTGTTGGTTTGTTGTTTGTCGGAACCAAAACTGTTGGTTTGTTGTGTCTGCTGTAGGACTGTCCCCTCCCACAAAGTGGACATAAGGAAGAAGAGGTTGTACAGGTACCTACTGCCTGGTGTTGTCACATTACTATTCTCCATCCAAGTTCATTCTCCCTTGGGACCTACACTTATGGACAACCAGAGAACAGCATATTATAGGTGGCTGTACCTGTATCTCTGAAGTTGCATGTTGTACATGGTAATCACATGTATTTTGTCTTGGAGGTTTGAGAACGAGGAGATTTGGGTATTCAGAGGCTTTTGCTGGTGTACACTGATACTGCAGACCACCAGAGGCTGCCTGCTGGGTGCAGAGTTGGGTACAGGATCTGTTGTACAACAGAGAAACATGTTTATACTAAATACATACCTGTTTGGTGAGTCTTAAAAAACATATGCAGTCCTAATAATTTCTAGATTGATTTGTCTATAGAATTACACTTAGGTCGAGCTCCTTGACCAATTATAAGTTCATGGAGAACTACCTCATATAATGGAGCATGGACTCTATTTTTCAGAGGAGGGAAAGCAAACAGAGACCATAAAGGGGGACAAAATGAAGTCCAAAAATCAGTAAGGTGGTAAAAAAGACACAATTGAACAAAGTGTAAGTGAAGATAGTGATATACCTGTTTCTGATTAAAAAATGAGTACAGGAATGCTGATGGCTATGAGGGACACGATTTGTTCTTTGAGAGTGATTGTCAAACAGCCTACACGTAGGAGTGTGTTGATTATTTCATTTATTTAAAAAAAAACCCACCTTACTGTCACATTCATATTTGCCTATGTGAAGATGTTCACCGTGAAACTGAAAAAAAAAAATCCATCAGATAAGACAGTGCCTCTAGAGCCTTGTTAAAGAGCTATTGATGTTTTCAAAATAACTGTGCTCTGTTAGGTTTTTGGAGATGTCCAGGTGAGGCCACCCTCAGCTGCTGTAGCCTGATCCCACTGCCAACTCAGTGTTGCCCGAGATTGGAGTTTCTGGAGTTCAGCACTGCTCATCTTCCCTCACCTCGTATTTGCACAGGCTTCCTCATGCTCATGGAAAAGGAAAGAAATTTTTTTTCAAGTCTATTTATAATGTACAGTTTGTATATTTTCAGTAACCAAGGAAATAAGGTAATTCAGAGCTATCTGAGTCTTAATCCAGATTCTCACGTGGTGTAAATTGTCTTGGCTCCACTGATGCCACTGGGGCAGAAGGTACTGATGAAACCCAGAGGTTCTGAGGATCTGTTTAATGTACTAAGGGCTAAGAATTGTGCTACAAATTGATGACTGTGAAAAGTAAAAATAATCTGTGATTGTTAAATTGAAGTCAAGATATTGGTTATGTTTAGGTAGTCAATCTGTCCTTCACTTGAGCTCAAACGTGCCTCTAGTCATATACTATTAATAAATAACCATTGTACTTCATTATATCCATTATATTTTTATTTGCCTTCTCCCTGTACAGTAAAATAAATTCATTTTGAGCCTAAATTATTTTTTAAATTGTCACTTTCATTTTTATTGGTTTTGCATAAGCTTTGAAAAACATTCACTGAGAAAATATGTCTTGGCATGTCTAGCACAGGCCCCTTGAATGCATTTACGAGTCCTGTTTCAATAGTTACGGTGAAGGGCGTATGACATACCAGCTTCAGTATTTCCTTCGTCTTTTTGTGCCCACTATAGATTACTTTAGTTCCGAGTTATTTGAAAACTCATCCAAATTAAACAAATAGACTCTCAACTTTTTGAGTGTGGTAATGTGTGGTATCCAATTTCATGGTATTCCTAGTGAATTTTTAAAGTGATGTTATTTGGCCAACTTCCGAGGCCCTCATTGAGGCCTTCCTTGCAAACCATTCCTGAGCCATACTCGGCACCTGTATCATAGACAAACCCTGAGGTTTCCACTCAGTTCTTACTCAGCAAAACTCCCACCAACTCTGCTCCAATTTGTGGCTCATTAAAGCCCACAGAAAGGTTCCCATGATTGTTAAGACTCCTACATGCTCAGCAGTTCTTATTCACTGCGTATAAATAGGGCAATCTGAATGCATTCTTGTGGCTCAAATTGATTTACCAATTTATGAATAGTGTTTAAAAATATATAGTAAAGTACATCTATTCCATGTTTTCTTGCTTTCTGAAGATAGTCTCTGATTCTATAGGTTTAAAAAAATATAGGCAATAAATGCCTTCAAACAGCTAAGGACATAATTCATGCTTTGTAATGCCCGTTTTAAAAATCAGGCCTTTTTCTGGCTCATTACCCAGCCTGTAGACTTGATTTTTTTTTAATTAATGTAAGAACACTCTCTTTATGGCATGTTCGTGTTTACCCAAAAGTCACATCATTTTTCAAATTATACAAGGTGCCAGTACTGAGGGTAATGATCTTTATTGCCTGCGTTTCAAAATGAGCACTGCTTTGGGTTTTTTTTTCTTTCTTTCTTTCTTTTTTCCTAAATCTGCCTAGGAAAAAAAAGAATCAGAAATGTTTTTCCCCTAGTGGCATTTGTGTGCTAGCAAGTACTAGACGTAAAAGTCACACAGAGAAGCCATCAGGTCAGTGTTTAGAGGGGGTCGTTCATAATCATTAGGCTCCACCGAGCAACTCGAAGCCGATGCCCATGAGTTGCCTTCAAGAGCCTGACCCCATCCCGAGGTGCTGCGATGTTTGTGCTTCTGCTCCTGCTGGATGAGTGGGACTCTTATTCGTCTGTGGTGGAGCACACATAACAGACCAAAGACAGGTCTAAGCATAAGCAGACACGGTTCCTGTTGACTTTCATGTCTCTGAAAACCTGGTTGCTTCCATTACGTGTTCCTGATTTTAATTTTATTAGGTGAGATCAGACTGTGGTGAAGAGCGGTGTACAGAACTAGCTGAGGGTTTGTCCTGTTAATTTGGTCTGATGATTACAAGGAACTGTGTAGTCTTGATAAATTTACAGAAGTTAGAAACATTTTGTCTTTTTTCATTTTTTATTGATGAAAGTAGGCCTTGAGGGCTGGGGTTGTCTCTTAAATAAATGCTAATTTATTTAATGCTAAATTATCAGAGCTGTACTTCTGATGCCTGATGAAGGACTGGGATTCAACAGTGCTGCCCTAACAGAAACACACCAGGACTGCAAGAAAAAAATGTAAGTACTTTGCAGTGAGACATTCGAAGAATTGGCTGCAGTTTTTTCTTGAAAGCATCTGATTTTATTAACTCCGATTGTTTTCAGAGTGTGAAATCTTTCAGATTAGAGATCCTGTTAACTATTATCATCCTGAACACCCGACAGCTTTCACACATCTAGAACTTTGGTTCAGCTTGTATAACGTTTGTTACAATCGAGTCTGAAAGCCTGAGAGCTCCTCCTTGCGCTGTTTTGCGAAGATGTGCAATTGCTGAAATCAAAAAGTCTGTCATTCCGAACAGGAGGGCAGGGGAGCTGGATGTTGTTTTGGCAATCTTTTATCAGCGTTCACGTAAGTCTGCCTTTGATGTTGTCAGTATTTGCACAGCATGTCCTGAGTCCGCAGTGTCAGGAACATATATGTTTGTTGGCGCAGAAGTCAGGCTGTGGTTGTATCTTGCAGCTGTCTCGGTACAAATCCTCATTGCTCTGTGTTCCTTCTGTGAGGTCAAAGCTGCATTAAGACTGAGGCATTTGGCTTTTACCCCCATGCAGTGTGATTCTTTGCTGACATGTAGCTGATGGGGATCCTCCTGCCAACACTTCAACCCCCCCGCATTGCCCTGCCTTCCCTCCCAGTCCCATTCAAGCCAAGGTTATGGGCTGTGCTGTGGGAAGGGTATGGCAAAGGCCGCTCATGGACCCCAGTAATGATTGGCTGTCATGAATTCAATTATCATCAGAACTCATCGGCCCCAAGATTGAAGAAGTGCAAGCAATTCTTGGCTCCCAAATAATGTTTTCATAGAAAAGGATCATTGCCCATGGGTTTGATGATGAGAAATATCTTTGTAGACTTGCTGTATTTGTGAAGGCTCAGTGAATTTGTAAGTTAAAACCTATTAATCATGGGGTTTGATTATTTACTTATTCAGTTTCCTACTCCAGTAAAGTATGGCTCTTTTAGTGTTTTGAAAATGTGCAAAAAGACCAAGTTTCAAGTGTCAATAGTGTTGAAACAATAGACAAGAATCTTTCTTAACTGTGAGGGACAATACAGATTTCTTCCATTGTATCATCTGTAACTGCACCTAAATTCTTGTCCTTTCTAGATTATATGAGTAAATGTTTAGTTTATTGGTTCATTTCAGTCACTTTTGGAGCTTGTGCCGAATTTTATGTATTTATGTGTACTTGAATGTGTGTGTTTGTGAATGATCCTCATATCCATAACATCAACCATGATCTTAGTGGGCTGTTATGGAAAGTTGAAGCCCATTCCATAGTAGTGACTTCACATGTAATTAAAATGTGAAAAAGCATCTCCTTTTCAGCCAAAAAAATGGGATTCCCCATGTTTCTTCTGTTATGAGAATCGATGAATAACCATACCCTATACAACTCCTCCACATCATGCACCCTCTGCTCAGTTTGTCAGAAGAAGGTATCAGTATTGAGGCAGAGCACCAAGAAAGCTGAAGATGAGATTCTGTTTAAAAGTCCATTTTCCTGTTTATTTCTTCTTGCTGAGAACTTTCTACATTGTGGTGGAGCATTATTGTGCTTGTCAGCTGTTTCCTTTTAGTGTTGTTTGTTGCTGTGATGGTTTTTATTCCCATTAGGCTGTGGAATATGACGTTCATTTCAACAATCAGAGAACTTCGTACTCATGAGGAAGTTTATGAGAAGGTATTAATAATGATGTGCATTTCAGGTCTTTAGGTTTGGTTGTGACTTTTTTTTTCCAGTGAAAATTCTCTGAAATTCCTCCATCCAGCCCAGTATCACTTTGTTGGGACTGAAGCCCCAAAATTTTGAGTGTTTTTGAAAAAAAAATTTTTTTTGGCCGTGATTTTTTTGGCTTCACAGGGAACCAAAAGCAATGCCAGAACTTTCTTTGTATGCATCCTGAACATATATTTGTGTGTAGGTGTTGTTTGCATGCAGTAAATCAAGGACAGGCAGAGGAATGGGGCTGTCATACTCTTGTCCCCTTTTGAGAAAATCCTCCCTGAACCAGAAATGAAAAGATTATCTTGGTCCCCTTCAGCACCCACAACAGAGCTGGAGCCCCTGAGGTGACAAAGTTTCTTGTACACTATTAGTAAACAACCGTAGGAATATAATGATTGAGGTTAATTATTGTTCACCAATGGGGGATGTTCTAGCCATTGCTCAGTAGTTTTCATTCTTTTGGACTTGCATCACCTTCTAAAGGCTAACAAATAAAAATATGTAATGAGGAAAGTTTGTGGATAGATATTAAAGTGTCTGCTTGAAAAAGTTGTTGTTCTAGTTGTCTTGATAAGAAAATTTTTTAAATATTTCATTTTAATAAAAATCAGTTCATATGGGGGCCGATTTGCTTTATTTACCATTTCTTCGTCGGGGGAGATCAGAGAATTCTTTCTTATAGTACTGTGATTAACATACTCTAAATGACTGGCGGACTAATGATGCTTATTTTCAATAACTGCGATTAATATGTGAATTAAAAAGCTTATTTTTGTGCAGTCCTACATATAATCAAGCTCAGTTTAAATGATCAAGAAGGAAACTTAGATTTAAGAACTTTTGTCAAATTTCAGCCAAAAGTTGCAAGATGTCTTTAATTTCCTCTTGTCGCCTCTTGAATCACTGACTTGTTTTCCAACATGAATTTTTTAAAAGATATTTGAATGTGCAGGTTAGAATTATGTTTCTCAGGTTAAGCTTTTATTTGTAGAAAATTAATATACAACGAGGATTTTAAGTGAGCGCGCAATTATGTGTCTCATTGTTCAGCTGATAAATACATAGATTTTTCTCAGTTTAGGCTAAAAACAGATAAATGTACTGTTGGAGTATGCTGAATCTGATAAAAATCCATAGACAATGCTCAGAAACAATGTTAGAAATTCTGCAACTGTTTTGCATTTTCAGTTATCACTTGAAGACAGATTTCTTTAAGGTACCTCTGACTCTTGCATTTTAATCATATATAAAAAGCTTTTAGGATCTGTTGATTGTGAATCAAATCTTTTGATTGTGAATTCATAAAATAACATTATTTTTATTATTTTAAAAATAAATATTTTATGGATACAAAGCAAAAGTAAATTCATTAGATTTCCTGTTCTGCGATTCATAAATGAAATGTACAAGTTGTAAAATAGACATAGGTACCATTTTAACTCAGAAAACATTATTACTTCTAATGATACTTCTCAGATTTGCATATCGTTTTTGGTTTTTAATATTCTCATCTAAAGTTATCAAATATTTATTTCAACTTTCATTAGAAATAGGTATGTTTGCTTTCATACTCATTATGCGTTTATTTTCTAAGGTAGCTAGAGTATTTATAAAAGTTTTTCTTTTAAGTTCACTAACTTCCAATTTCTAGGTCACTGTGTACCGTGGCATGGCTCAGGTGGCACAGTTTGGGTTTCGTGGCACTTGTTAGCTCTGCATTCGCTTGGAACCAAATCAGAAAAACAATGACATTCCTTTCCCTCCCAAATTGTGTAGGCAAATAGGCAGTGAGTTGGGGTATACTCGTCCCAGGATGAATTTTAGGCCATGGTTTTGTTTCAGATCCCCTCTACTGTTGTTTCTGTAGGTCAGGGTGGAGAATGGGTCTGTCTGTGAGAAAGAGCTCAGGGAGCAGGGGGTTTGATACCTGGCGTTATTTCACAGGAGACAGTGGGGTTGTTATAAATTCATCTGGCAGCTTCTGAGTCGAACTGATTGAATATTGATGTTGTTGTCATGATGGCCTTGGTAATGGTGCAACTTCTGGCAAGCGGAATGAAGTTTATTAAGAAACTAACCATATTTTGGCACTGTCCTCTCTCCAGAAAACACTGTGAAGAACAATTTTAATATGCACAGGGAAAACATTGCTTTTTTTCTGGAGCTTGTAGTTCCTTTTCGTACATCACAGATGCCAGATAAATAGCCAAATATTAACTTCTTTTTTTAAATTATGCAAATAATTGTATCCAAACATTAGCATGAACTTGAACCATTCAGAGCTTAGATCAGGGGTTTTGTTGCTTGTTTTTTTTTTTAATATGCCAGCTTTTTAGTGCCGTTGACCTCAAGAGCATTCTGGTGTTTTGGGGGATAGCATCCCATTTTTCTCTTCACACATAATGAGCAGTGAACTCCTTGATTGTTGTTGTCTGTTCCCTCCACGGAGAGATCATTGCAGCCAACAAATCCAGTGCCTCACGCTGCAGTCTAAACAGAGTGATGCATTGCAGGTGCTTTCCTCATCTCCTCACACCTCTCAGAAACATTAGGAGGGATTTTCAACTTCCTATTCAACTTTTAAATGGAGAGTCAGGTCAGTCTTTGGATTAGAAAACTAATAAATCTTCCAACTTCACTTATTGTACAAGTATCCAGCTAATATCGGCTGTTATCATGGCTTGCAGTCCTGTGCCACGTTGACCTCACTTCAGGCTGTCAGACTGATAGCTTAATGAATATATCTGAAGACCCATCATAAATTGCAAGTAAAGAAAACGTCACTTCTCTGATGTTTGTGTGTAAAAATTGAAACTTAAATTTCTTTCTCTCTTAATCATTCTTTGTTTGAGTTACCCTGTAGGTGGCCATATCCAAAGAGGGGAACTCCAGTGCTGTAAATAAAGTCCAGCAGGATGCAAGGTGCTGAAAAGAGTGACTTCACCAGCTCTGCTGATCCACTGCTGCAGTGAAATGAATGATTGTTGATTTGTATTTAATGCTCAATTTCCTCTCCATTACTACAAACCATGCAAGGCAGACCTTGTTCCAGGCTATTCATAGGAGAGCTCAATCTATCCGGTTTCACATATGCTAAAAGCCCCCATGTCATACTAATTACAGTCTTCCCCTGGAAAGAATTCAGGTTTTAAGACCAAAGAAAGATATACTTATTTATAGTTAATGCTCTGATCTATGTGGTTTGTTGTTTGCAAGCTAGAATCACACTTATGCAGTTGTATGTACATTCAAAATGCAAGAGGGATACAAAAGCACAGAAAACTAGTGTGATGGTTGTGCCTTTTTTAAGCATTTTACAACAAGATTGTTCAAAATTGGAACCCACAATGTCTCTGCTTTAATTTCTGTGCCATAGCAGTTACTTCTCCTTGGCTCTTGGTCTATGCACCACCATGGAGCATAAAGGGATATTTGCACTCTTCCTAAATCAGAGGAGGTGAAAGATTGGATCCAGAACATAGGCCAGTTTTGCAGTGTCAGACCTGGGAGGATCTTTTGCCTTGCTGTGTCCAATCTGTTGCTTTTACAGGAAACTGTGGCACATGATCTCTTTTCCGATGACTCTGAATCTTAAAAAATAGCTGTTTGTTCTACTGTTTCTTCTGAGAGCTTATACTAGTCACTGCTCCAGGGTTTTGGAAGTATTTTTCTAAATTTTAAGCTAAATATATTATCACCATTTTTAATCTGTATATTCTTCTTCATCATTCTAGCTTACGCTTATGCTTTTTTTTCACTTGGCATGTATTTTGGGTATAAATGCTTTGGAGTAATTTATACCCAAACCTAGTAATTTAACAGGGTAGAGGAACGGAAAAGGATTCCCAAGTCCCCCACTCCCTTCCCCAATCATGGGAAGCTCTCCTGAAGTGCAGGTACAACAGAACATCTCTACTAGGATGATACATTTAACGCAGTGCTCTGCTTTTTAAGTGCTCAATAGCAGATGCTTAAGGGAAGCACAAGAACTTGTCATGGATGAAATTACACTCCTAGGCTGCAGCATTCTGCAAGCCAGGGACTTTCTGAGTCAAAGGTGATTTCTGGTTGCTTAACAGCCCTTGATGAAGATTTGATCCAAGAATTTGAATCCGGGAAAGGTTTTAGCACTCAACTTCACAGCGTCAGCTCTTCTGCAGCTCCATATGAATTGCATAAAGATGGTGCCTTCTCTTTGTTTTGAACCTGCTTCTTAGTAATTTCATATGATGCCCCATATTTTTTCCTGTTATACAAGACAGGGAAAATGAGTTACTACCCTGTGTCAGAATTTGCTAAATTTCACTCCTTTCAGTTCACTCTTGCAGTTTTCTTAGTTATCTTACAGTTACTATAAAACATGGAGATCTGTTGTATTCTTTTGTCTTAAATCTTTACCGTGTTTATTTTGCATTTTGTTCTTCTTTACATTTACTTTCTCAACTTGCTCTGGAATCAGAAATGCTTTTCAAGCCAGTAGCAAGTTGACAGTCACTGAATATATCTGTTATCACTTTCAATGGAAAAAAAGCCAAACCAAACCAACTTAAAAACACTACTGTTAGTGCTCCTTCAGTCTGGGCTGGGAATGGTTTTTTTCTCCTCAGCTTGAGGGCTTTTTTCAGGCTTCTGGGGCGTCCTGCTTCATGTTCATTGTCCTGATTGATAGCAGAGATAAATTTTCCTATACTGACTATGTTTTCCCAAGTTGCCTGTGGTACTTGCCCCCTGCCCATTCCACTGTGGCTTTGCTTTGTCTTGCAGAACTTCTTTAACTTACAACAGAAACTTAAGTCCTTTGCCTTAATATCATTTGCAAGCTCATGCTCCCCTTTTGGAAAATCTCATTGCCTTCCTACACTGCTTGATATCTTATATCATAATATTCTTTGGTCACTCATTTCTCTATTACATTTTATTTTCTTTTCTTACCTGAAGGAACCTTTTGCAGTGAGGCTTTATCTCCCCAAGTAGAAATTTTCTCTATAAGGTTTTAGCTGGGTTTATGTTTATGTGATTTTGGTTTAGTTTAAGGTTTTATGATTTAGCGATGGTTTTTATCAAAGTTAGGTTGATGGTTGGACTAGATGATCTTAAAGGTCCTTTCCAGTCTAGGCAATTCTATGATTCTATGATTCTACGATCTTTCTATGATCTTTCCATTTTCTGCAAATTTCTACTTGATAAGCACATCTGAGCTGGGAGAAGTTCCAAGGTGTCTCTGCAGCCACGACACATCTTTAGTTGTTCTCCATATGTTGTCTGCTTCTATTACATTCACCAGGATTTTGAATTCCATCAGTTCATTAACTGGACTTTCTGTCACAAACCAAAATTAACAATGGCTTCCAGTACGGTTTGGGAAATTGAAAAGCCATTCAGAATAATAAGGCTACAGGATTTTTTAGTGTTCTCAATGACATTTTGTCTTCCCTCAATGTGCAGATTTTTGTGCTTGTTTAAAATGTTGTTCTGTACTGTAGTGATGATTTTCCTTTCAAAAAACTGAAAAAAAGAAAAATAAAGTTATCTCACATTTTGGCATGTAAATCACAAGGATGAAGTCAAGGATTTGCTCCTTCAGGCTTTATTCTCACAATTAGTCAGTGTTAGTGAATAGTTTCTGCTGTTAGAGCAACAACTACTAGAGAGCAACTACTGGAGAGCAATATAAAGCCAACTGGTTCCTGTAGATATTATAAATGAAAAAGTTTGCATTAATTAAAACCTATAGATTGAGAGGAATGTTTGGCTTATCTAAGTGTGCACTTGACTGTTGAACAGATGGCCAAGTTTTCATTTTGTATATTTAATAATTTACCCCTTTTTGGCTGGATTTACCCTTGACATGGGAAAGAAGGACTTTCTTATTTTAACTCAGGAAACAAGACATGTCAGGAGCAGATTGTTTTGTTGGTATTTTTTAAAATTTCCTTTTATTTCAGAAAATTGTTGTAACATATAATAAATTGCATTTAAAAATCTGGGATTTTTCTATTGGAAATAAGGTGTAACCTGTTGGAATTGGGGTCTTTCAGAGGCACTTGTATTGCAGGTGTTTTAGGAGAACATTTAAGTACCCAATAGAATCTGATTCTTAAAATTTCATATGATGTTATGTGATGCACCATTTCCTTGTGCATGCTGCAACATCAGCAAATTATTCAATATATATAAGTCTTTCCTTTAAAAAATTTTTTTTACTCCCACATGGTCATTTGACTGTGAAATACACATTACATTTAATGCTTGTTTTTATTACAGCAAAGTGATCCTTGTAGATGGCCCAAATTACCAGCCTCATGTTGCTTGGGAAAGAATGAGAAAAAGTTTTACCCCTTCATGAGATGTGAACAGTGGAGGGGAACTTGTCACAATGAGAGAAAACACAACAGCAGCAAAACCATTCTATGAAAACCAACCAGAGCTGAACCAAACCAGAATCTAATTGGTGTTTCATCTTCTAGATGTGATGAATGGGATTGTCCTTTGCATTGTTGTCATTTTGGTTACCTTTGGATATTTTGTAATGCAGATTTTATGCTCCTAGAGAGGGTGTACTTTTATACTGCTAAGGGTTACCTAAGGCGTGCCTGCAAGATTATCTGCGTTGCATGTGATGATGTTTCTACACCTTCCATATGAGGCGTGGTTAAGGAATCTTTTCTTCTTTTTTTTTTTTTTTCTGTATCAGGAAATCACAGTTTAGTCTGTAAAACAGTATGGATTTACTCCTATCATGCAGTGATGACACAAAACAATAATCTGAAGCTATCCAAGGAACTTTGATGTACATTGATAAACTGGTTTGCTCTGGTTTTGGCTTTTTGGGAAATGTGGAATACTGTTGACAGGAAATATATGCTTTAGCTTAGAATGGTTCCCATAAGAAAACATTTCTGTAGTGTAATGTGATCAGACACCATAAACTTAGAATGTTGTGGCTCATTATAAGACAAAAGCAAATCTGTACTGTTTAAATTAAGGTCTTTGTCCTTAAGACAGTGTGAGCAGTTCGTTATCATTCAAATTCAGTATCAAAGAAATTACTACACTAAAGAGAACCTGCCAGAGTCAAGTGAAGTTCATGGTCAGGTGTCATAGTTGCATCAGTGATTTCCTTTTGTATAAGAGCCATGCTTGCTGTGTCCAACACATTGAACCTCTGTGTAAAGAAAGAACATTTTTATATAGAGAGAAACAAACACACCATAAATCATATGTCGTTTGCAATTTCTTGGTACTAAGTGTTTATGGTTTATGAGTCACAGCTGTTGAAAACCTTATGATGAAAAAATGATACCTTAGAAATGGCTGCAGAATTATGAGCTTCAGTTTATTATTATTCTTTTTAAAATATGGCAGAGCTTTGATCCTCACATTAATTTCATTCACTCAGTTGCAGCAATTGTATAAATCCAGCAGGAAAATGCCTGCATAAACAGATATATGCCAACACTGTTTGTGTCCTTTTTACATATGTACTTACACTGATGAGTATGACAAATGCTACTTCTAAGGTATTTTCTCTTACATGGAGTGAGATTCGTTTTGTCCCTTTCCTGTATTTACTCTTCAATACAGAAATCCAGTTTAAATACCAATCTCAGAAACTTTGAAAATTTGCCAATACTCTGTTGTTTGTTTGTTGGCTTATTTGAAGTAGGCTGTCTGTACATGTTAGAAGCTCTCTGCTTAACCTTTAAGGAAATAATGTTTCATTACATTAAGAATATCTGAATTCTGTACATTCACAAAACCTTCAGCAAGAATCAGTAAAAACAGTTTAAGCTTAATTTACCATATAGATAAAAGATTTTCATCCCTGCAATGAAAGTCAAATATTCCCAGCTGGACAATGCAGTGAAAATTAATAGTTCTTATAGTGATGTAAAGAAATATTGAATTTTTGAGGTCTAAGGATTTTCTTCTGAAGAGCAATGGGAGCTCCTTGTATTCTTGAAACTGTTTAAATTTTGAGGCCTGTCAGTCCATCCAAATATGCCCTGGATTTCCTTTTATGCCTACATATTGCTGTTATTTCTGTGATGCTCATTTATGTCATATTCAGATACTTCACATACTTTGATACATTTATCTTCACAACAATCCAGGAAAGTATAAAAGCCTTGCTGTTCTTACTCACTTTTCTGGATAGGAACTTTAAGCTACGTATTAGTGTAGAGAGCTTTCTCATGCCTGCATAAGGCATCTGTGAGAAACTGAACACTGCAAAGTGAATTCTTCTCTGGTGTTTCTATGCTGAAACACACAAATGTCTGAAAGCACGTGAGTAGCCTCATGTCCAGTACTAAGGATGGACATGCTTCCAAGAATTCCATAGTTTGTTTGAAAACCAATAAAAGGCTTCGATAGAGAAAAAAAAAATATCCCATTAGTAATTTTGAAAATTCAATCATGTGCATATAAGGTTAGTTATGTTCTTCAAAAATATGGGAAAAGCTTGTCAAGGCTTTTCTGAATTCTCTACAGTGTTGTAAGGAGTAGAGTTCTCCTAGTCTTTGCTCTTTCAAAGAGGGGTTCCTGCAACTCCACTTCTCCAAAATGTGTCCTGGCTCAGCCCTGCGGTTTCTTTGTAGAAAGTAATTGTGGGATTGCAGCCTGAAATAAGTGAAGGAGCTTTTTCTGTTATTCCATTCCCCCTAGATACAAGCCCCCATCTTTTCTCTTGCATAGATGTTAACATTGGCTCTCTGAGGTGGGTCCCAGCAGGGCACCTCCCCACAAAGGCAGGCACAGGAGCCCATGACTGAGGAGAAAAGCACGGAGAAAGCTGGGGCTTAATGGGGTGAGGCAGTGGGACTCTATAGTGATCATGGAGATGGCAAAAAATCTTGAGCCATAGTGGGTAGTGGCCTTTGTAGCCTCCATAACCAGCAAATAGTTGTGATGACAGGACAGTTTTTATCAATGTACAGTATTCTATCATCTTAGAATCATGCAATCATGGAATCATAGAATGGTTTGGGTTGGAAGGGACATTAAAGATCATCTAGTTTCAATTCCCTGCCCTGGGCAGGGACATCTCCCACCAGACCAGGTTGCTCAAAGGCCTGTCCAACCTGCCCTTGAACCCCTCCAAGGATGGGGCAGCCACAGCTTCTCTGGGCAATCTGTTTTCAGTGCCTCAGCCTAACCTAATCTTGGGTGAGATATAGAGGGAGAGCTGCAAAGTTGGAAATGTTGACCTTCTCATGCAAAATCACCAATGTACTTTGTTTCAAATGAAAGTAATGAGGTTTTAAAAAAATATCTCATTATTTCCCTTGGCACATGGCCATTGCTTGTCTCGCATTGGGTTACCCTAGTCATCTGTTGATGTTTTCATTCATATTGGCTATATGATCAATAATTATTTTTTTCTTCTCCCGGTTAGAGGTTAATCCTATCCACTCTAAAGTCTCTGAATACACCAGTAAGCAAGTAACTGAGCCATACTTTTCAGAAAAACGGTACACTGAATTTTACCCACTCCAATCTCTGGGGTTTTGGATTTCAAGCTGTGGTTCAATGCTGCTACCCTGTATTTAGTTCAATTCTGCTTTCTGAAAATAGTTTCTGACTTTTCTAAATTTGCTTGTTCTTGTGCTGTGTGATATGTTTGCCATTTCACTGGAAAGCCATCTGCTCTTATGGGACATGCCTGTGTGGGTGAATTAAATTTAACAAGAATTGACAGGATGGCAGTGGTCAAGATTGAATAGGACTTCTGCAGAAAGCTTAAGGCAGTTCAATGCAAAATGGGGTCAATGTGAGCAACTATTGCAACTGTCCTGACCAGCACCATAGTGGAGCACTTGTGTAGGGCATTGGTTGAGGGATTCTAGGGATCCAAGCATCCAAGCTCACTCTGCTTTGTAACAAAGTGATGGACAACTGTTCCTTGCCTGCTGAAGGTGCGGTTGATTTTTAGCATTGACAGAGCAAGAAACACCAGGTGTTGCCTAAGGATCCCTCTCCTGACAGGTAATGGCTGACTATGGGAGGATGATTTTGGGTGGAGGATGGCTTTTCCTCTTGGTTAATTGAGGGACTGCAGAAGGGCAAGGGCTTTCTTTTATTTGTTGTGCTGACCTGTCCTGCTCCTCCTGCTTGCTTGCAGAACAGAGTGTGATTGAGAGACACGTGCACTGGTGAGGCTGTAGGATTTGTTGTCCTCAGCTGGCAAAAGGAAGGAGCAGCCTTCACCCATAACATGGCTAGTGCACACTAGTGAAGCCATATAGGGTGCAGCAGGGGACCTACATCTTTCCATTAACCTGTGTATGCTGAAAATATAAATCTAGATCTGAGTTTGCTCAAATATCTGTAATCTCGGGAGACCTAATTCTCTCTGAATGCTGTTCTTTTTCTAAAATGCATGCAAGAAAATGTAACTTTTGTATTTATTTTTTGATTTTGGTCTTCTGCTCTGTAGTAGCTGTTGAACTGATTGATAGTTGTTATAACAACCAGCTGTCCCAGTAACTGTTGAACTGAGCTCATGTGACAATGTTACAAGCTGTGGAATAACACAAGAAACCATTTTTTAAATTTTATTTCAGTAAAAATTATATTTGATATACAGCTTCTGTTTGGCTTCCCTTTTCAGGCTTTCTCCCTTTTTTGTCTAAGAGTAATCACCAAACCCTGTAGTTTCAGGTATGTTTATAGCATGAGACTTACTGACTTTTATGACGGAAGTAGCATCCAGCAGTCTACTGGCCTAGGGACCCATCTAGAAAGTTCCTCAAGTTTTCAAAAAGTATAAATAGGAAAGTTAATCACATTACAGGTCTATTTTGTCTAATCCACCCGATCTAGTTGAGAGGTTTTGCGGGGAATTATTGCTATAAACCTGTTGAAGTAAAGGTTTCAAGTAACAATTTTATTTTACTTTTTCTTATAGAGTGCTACTTTTTAGTATTTTTTTCAGGAGCCTCTTATCATTTCTTCTTCAGCTTTGTTTTCAAGTGCAGATCTAACCTTGTTTGTACCAAGCTCTGAAAAGAGATAAAATAAAAGCAATGTTTAAGTTTTGCATCAGGACACAAGTAAATACTGGAACTGCACAGCCCAGTTGCACTTCATCCAGGGCCAAAAGGAAAGCAGATCCTCACGACCATGGTGGTGGCTCTTGGTTAGACAAATGTCTCTTGGTTAGACATTTTCATAAAAGGAAATGATTTGTCCTATTTCTTTATTTACTATCCCATGTGATGCTGAGTTTCAATGAAGTGTCAGCTTGCTGCGGTTTATTCATTTTCATGACAGACAAAAGTAAAAGAAATGTTGAAATTGAAAACATTCATGTTGCTTGCATCTCTTTTTTTTTTTTTTTTCTTTCTGGAGCCAGAGAATGCCCAACGGGAATTATAATGGATGGGTGTCATTTTACAAAAAAGTCTTATGTTGGCTTATGCTTTTAAATGTTTTAGCTTTCCACAGGACTTTGACAGTGATTTTCTGACTGCCCCAAGTAAAGAACACAAAATATAGTTCATTTCCTTCAGTAAAAATGAAACGGAAGAACTCTGCTAATGTCCTTTGCATGGGAGAAAGGTTCAGGCAGCCCTGGAAACCAAGCCAGGGCTTGTCCCACGATGCAGACATTTGCTGCCTTCTTGGCTTTCAGCTAACAAATTATTAAAGTCTATGTTTTGTACGGCATCGCCATTATTGGCATTAATTTATATCAAACACATAGAACAGGCTTTTTTGAGGTATGTATACCCATTGTATTTGATCTAGACAGCTAATAGGGATAGCTGTGTTCCCTAATAAGATTTCTTTTCCTGTATTGTTTCAGCCTTGTTCTTGGCAGCAGTCAGCCCCTTTACCTTTTGGTGGCCAGCACCAAATGGTTCAGGAGTCTTGCCTCTGTGACATTGCCTCTCTGGCAACTGATTGAAGAAACTTGCTTTGTAACTGCTGGTGTTTGTTTTTGTTGTGGTGGTTCTGTGGATAGGCATCAGCATCACCACTGACTCTCTTCAAAAAGCTAAATTGAATTATAAACATAATGATTTCACGGAGTTTAAACACTGTGCACTTGCGGGGTTGGCTCCCTCTATATGCTTCTACATAATAAACAGTCACTGCATGCTACGTCTAAATTTAATATTGGGCCACCCAGCTGTGGCAATGAATGTGTCTTGAAAGACTGTATCTTCGGTCTTGGGGACTGACTAGTCCTGGCTATAGAAGGTCAGGGGAGCAAACCAACAATGCTAGAAGAGATGATTATCCAATTCCCATGTTTGCTGCAGTGTAAAAGGCCCCCCTGTAGCCTCCTCAGGGCGCCAACACTACAAAACAGATATTGTTGGTAGAGATTAAAAATTCCAGTGCTCTTTACTGTGTGTATCTTACTTTTCTATCTGTGTATGTTGCAATAAAACAACATGCATGAGGTTATAAAAATAGCCTGGAAGTGATTGACATGCTAATAATGCTCAATGAAGTCAATAATGCTCATGTAACAAACTCTTGAGAAAATAATATTTTTGGTCAATAACACACTTTTTAAAAATGAACTGTTTGTTTTTAATTAACTTCATATTTAGCCATTTAGTCACACCATGTCCATCAAGCACAGCAGAGAAAAACACATGCTGTCTTGAAACGCTGTGTTGTTGCCTTAAACTTTCATCTCTTCCTTCTTGGCTTTCTCTTCTGCATTCCACCTTAGCATGTTTTGGAGGATTGAGGCAAGTCATGGCTTGTCATGTTACTTCGAATTCAGTGCTCCTCCTTTGTAAGAAGGGTGTTAGGTGATTCATCTGTGACAGAACATCCCATTATGTTGTGACAGACTGTCAAGATGAACTTGTTGTAAGTACTTAACAACAATATGGTGCTTCTAATATGTTACTTGGCACATTTTAGTTTCTTTTCTTTTTCTTTTTTTTCCCTTTTTTTTTTTTGTTTTTTTTTTGTCTAAAGGCTGAGAGATTTTAATCCATTAAGTGATCCAAAAAACCAGTGGTTGGAATTGTGTAATGCTCAGTAAAATTGAGCAGGACAGATAGTGCCCACATATTCCCGAGGGGGAAGAAATAGGTCCTGTGGTCTTAAGACTCTTCTTGTCACATGACGTTAAGTAGTACATTATAGGGTTTTGTTTGGTTTAGGTTTTGTTTATATCTTTTAAAGGAAAAATTATATGCTATCATCAGGGGAGGAATTTGTAAAAAGAAAATGGATTCATTTCCTAGTTATGAAGGAGATCTGAAATAAATTCTAATAGTTGTGAGATGACTTCCAGATACTTAATTCCCTACATTGTTTCTGTACTTAGTTCAATGGTTCTCTGGCCGACCCTCTGCCTCCTGCCTGCTCCAGGGACTTCACAGTAGCACCTTTTCCCAAGCACTTGTGAATAATTACAGCATCCTTCCAGCCCTCTCATTAAAAAAAAAAAAAATGTACCTGTCAGCACAATCAGACTGCGAGTGGCTGAATTCATACGAAAAGTAGGAGGATGAAGTTGAACTTCAGACAACTTAGGGACTGCTGTCTGCTGAGTGCTTTTGTAACTAATGAGTCTTAATTAGGTGCCTAAATGTTATGTTAGAAACCTGTCATTAAGTAACTATTGTTTTGACAGTTTTTGTGTGCCTGTGGGTTCATGAATGCTCCCATCATAGTGCCTATAGGAACCGGCACATTCTGCTGATGCCAAATTCAGTTTTCCCCAAAATCAGTAAGACTTACCAAAAAATCTGGTTCAGGGTTTTGAACAAAACTGCAGTAGATGACATCCATCACCATGTGAATTCTGAGCAATGTGTTTAAAATAAGATAAAATCTAAATGTTAAAGGTAAGACAAAGGGGGAATCTAGTGCATTTTCAATGCAAAAATCAAACCTGTTTAACCCTTCAATATTTCTCTGAATTGTGTTATTTTTCTTTGGCCTGACGATAAGTGAAACCTACATCTACTACTGCTTAGGTAAAAGTTGCAGTGATTTGAATTCCATGTAATTTTGATTTAAGTGCTTTTGCATAGCACGCAGAATAGTACCCAATTTTTGACCAGTTCTAACAGCACTGATTACACTGCCTAACATTTTAGTTTAAAAAATAGAATTTCAAAATTTTGAAGATTTGGAGAAATGGTGACACAATAACAACAGCCTGCTATTTAAAACTTGTCAATGAACTTACTTTCTGTCTGCCCTTGGATTCTTCATTACAAGTCCCTGTGGTACATTTCTAACATCATTGGTTAACTAACAGCCAAGCTAAGAGCTTAAATGTCTTCTATAACCCACCTTCTTTGGATAAAGACCAGGCTGGTTTTGTTCTGGTGTTCATTTTTAAGTCATTAGAGCTAAGGAATAGATAGCTGTGCCAGGACCTGATATTTGCAGCCTGGGTGCTGCACTGCTCATGGAATGATAAGGACCGAGAGGTGGGTCAGAGGGATGGTTGCTACAAGCACTGTTCATAAATGGGCATTTTTTTCAGGGTTTGTTTTTTTTTTTCTGCATTTGAGGTAAGTTAAAACAATGTTTTTCACTCATTGGCCTAAATAAAGACTTAGAGAAACTGTTTCAGGCTCATTTCACAGCAAAGAGATGAAACTGGAGATGAAATTAAGTCAGAATAAGTTTTGTAAAATAAAGAATGTGTAAGTATGTAATTATTAAGTTCCTTTTAAGAGGGTAAGGTGATGGCACACAAATGTGTCTGTGCTGAACAAGACAGGACCAGGATGGAAGCATTAGTCAGGAAAGAATAGGAAAAAAATCCTTTATCTTGTTAACAGTAGGGTGTTGCTTTAAGGAAAGCAAAAGAAAGATTTCAAGAAAAGCATATTCTCAGTTGCCTATGTTGTTATGAAATGAAGAAGTTCAGACTTTTTGTGTTTGCTCTCTCCATCTATATCTTGTGCTTACTTTGGTGTGTTTCTGAATAATTTTTCAACTGCAGGATGAGCCTTAGGTATGGTTACTGAAAACTCTTAACCCCAAATATCGATCTATAAATAATTAAAAGATATAGATTTGTCACATCAGAAGGGAAAGGAATAGGGAGTAAAAAACAAAGCCCAAACAAAAAACCCCATCATCTAGAGAAAATATCATAAGGAAATACTGAACACCTGCAATTAGCATTGACTTGAAATTGAATAAAGCCAGCAATAGACTGGAAAATATATTTTTTTTTTCCTGAGTTGTAGAGTCTTTTCTCTTTGAAAATATTGAATTAAAAAAAAATAATTCCAACCAGCAATACTTTTGATAATATTATAATATTGGACTTCAAGATTTGTAGAAGTTGGACACCTGTTGGGATTTGGCCTGTGTTTTGTTTTGATATTTTCTTTAATAAGAAAGCATCGGTAAAACAGATTTTGTTCCAAACTCTCTGTAAAAATGGTCTGACAATGAACTGCAAAGGTTGTGAGAAGGCAGCCTCTGCTTTGCATGTCCAGTTCATGGAAGACATCAAAAGGTCAACTGAACTGTGCTGGATGAAGATCTGGCCACAACTGCCCTTAATTTCTCACAAAGCTGTTGAAGATAGGTTAGAATAAGTTGATTTTCAAGGTATGTAGTTTGAACCAGGCTTTGAAGTTTGGTTCCTTACTTATAAAATGAAAACATTGTGAAAATTAATGGTCCCAGTCTGTGCTTGTCTGAAGTTTGATGGGCACAAGTGTTGCTGAGAGGGCAAAGAAATAGAGTGGGTCTATGTATGGACATAAACCTGTGGAAATTCAGTCTGACATATCTACATAGCTTCATATGCTTTTGCAGCCCTTCTCCAATGCTCCTCCAGTCTTCCCTGACTGATCCTCAGCTGCCTGAGCATTGTCTTCTCAGGGAGAGTGCTCCCCATGTAGTGGCTTCGTGTGAAATGAGCAGGAATAGCTGAGCCTGCTGCCCAAGTTGCCCGTGCACCTTTAGGCATGCCCATGGTCTCCTGCACCATGGAAGAAGGATGGAGAACCTGTGTGTGTCTGTGAACACACCTTCCAGTGCAGCATCCTTCACTTGCTATCAAGTAAATTAGAGGGGACTGATGACTAAATAACTCTGATGATCCACAGCTTCTTTCCTTCCCAGGTCTTATTTTTGACCTTTTTTTTTTTTTTTCGGTAACTATTTAGATTTTGCTTGCAAATGCAATAAACTCATATGTCCTTAAAAATATGAGATGCAGAGAGAAGGACTAAAGCTTGTTAGCTTATGCTGAGGACTGACTAAAAAATCTCAATATGAATTCCACAAGCAAATTAACTGTGACACTTCTGTAAATTTAGAAAAGCTCCTGCCATATTCAAGCAATTTTTAAAAGCATCATATTTTAGTAAACTCCATTTAACTGCCATGTTCCTTTTTCTGAATTTGCTTCCCATCACTACTGATTATACAGATTTTTGTGCCTGAAACAGAGCTTTCTCATTGATCTGCTCCTCTTACCCAATTATTCCTTTACTGTATCTTAATCCATCATATCTTCAGCTCCGGACAATGCGTTTTCTGTGGAAAACTGACATACATTGAATTAAGCAGAAGCAGCAGGTTCATTATAAGGTGGAACCACCAGACAGGAAAGGCTCTATAACAGAAGCACATGGCATTAATTTGTAGAGACTACTAAAATATAGCATTTTGCATGATGGGAGGGAAGTTCTGCCAAGCTGTGAGTAAATTGCCCTAGTACAGGTTAATGATTGTAGATTGGCTAATTTTGCTTATTTCTATTTTTATGTTAATGCTGAAGAAGCATATACTTTTCATGTGTGTCTGTAAGAGCTAAAGGAGGCAGGTTTTCTTCCTGGAGGTCAATTAAAAGGAATACCATGCCTTAGTCAAAATATAAAAATACTTTGGCTCATAACATTAAAACTTCAAAATATTTAGGTCTTGATGAATTCCCTTTTTGATCTGTGTAAAAATTGGCCATGGGGCCATGCTGCATCAAGAGTCTACAGACGATTCCTGATCTGAACACCACAGCATGGTAGCTGTGTTTTGTTTGAAATCTTGTCCAAAACCTCTGTTTTAATAAAAGGTACCGCTGTCATTAATAAAAAGCTTCCTAGAGTTCAGTGGGTTTGGATCAAACTATAGTGACTTCTATATAGTGAAATATTTGTGTATTGGTAGAGCACCCAGTGGCTTTGATCATCTGTGATGTTGGCAGGTGTTCTACACAGATTTTGTGTTTTCAGAGTACCATGGAAAGTTCTGTGTTAGCAAAATGGCCAATTCTCAAGTCATGGTTGAGCAACATTATTTTAAAATAACTGCAAATTTTAAATAAATGTAAATGTATTTGCTTATGTGGTAAGTGGGTGGACAAATACTTTGGTTTTTAGCATTTTGTGGTATATTTTCTCATCACAAATTGAAAAAAAAGTCAGGAGGTTTTTTTATCCCTATGTAGCCCAAGATGAATATTTACTCAAATCTTCTTTTAAGAGTTTTTCGTTGTTTTGAGATAAGCTGCTTCATTCAGATATAATGCCACAAGTTTCATTTCCATTTCCATTATGAGTAAGCTATTTGATTCTTCTATAATTCCAAGGATATAAAACCGTATATCTTATTAACAGCAGATTTCAGTAACAACCAAACCAAGGAATTCTTTTACATTTGGTGCTTGTTGTAGGAATTCAAATTGCATAATGGCTCGACTATTAAATAAAATGATGAGGTAAACATCATTTAGCTTGCAAGCAGGCCATGTTTCATGTGACACTTATCAGTCTGCAGTCTGGCTCTGCTTTACATTTTCTCAGAGTTTACCAAGACAAATGTAAGCGTGAGTATATCTTGGCTTCCTCTGTAGAATGAGTTTCAAAGCCCAGGAAATGTTCCGGACAAGCAAATCTATGCCCCAGTCCAGCACAGTATTTAACCTTGTCTCTCCTTGCAGAGAAAGAGGTGACACGGTTGGTTTAGAGCAGCGTGGGCAACTGATGGTTTAAAGCTCAGCTACATTTGGTACCTGTTGCAAAGATACCACTTCGTAAATTGTATTATTCCCATCATAATGACTTTACATTAAAAACTTAGTCCTGAGGCATCGTTTACAATCACATAAGCTGAAATGCCATTTAATGTACTTTAAGTATATTGCAGCCACATAACACTGATATGAATTTCACTAACATCTGTACTCTTAGAGCTCTTTGCTTTACCTGAGACTGAGAGTATCTACCTAGGAAGACCTCAATGACAAAAAATCATAGAATCATAGAATTGTCTAGGTTGGAAGGGACCTTAAAAATCATCTAGTCCAACCATCAAACTAACCCTGACAAAAATCACTAAAATGTATTCCTAAGGACTACGTCAACCTGTCTTTTGAACACCTCCAGGGATGATGCCTCAACCACTTCCCTGGGCAGCCCATTCCAATGCCCAATAACCCTATCCGTGAAGAAATGTTTGGGTGGAAATAAGTCTTGGTCAGTACAGTCAATTCTTAGTGCACCCAGAGGTATAATCACAGCCTTTTTGGGTGCTACTCAACTGATGCAGCTACAGTACCCCTAGATTTCAGTGGGTCATAACAGAGTGTTTGGAAAGGGTAGAAGAGGGTTGGGATACCCCTTTCCATTCTCACAGCATTCCGTGAGCAGAAACCCATTTGTGCTGTGTTCTGGACCTGATGGAATTGTTCAAGACCAGGTTGTATGGGGCTTTGAGCAACCTGGTCTACATGGAGGTATCCCTGTCCTGGATGGTCTTTAAGGTCCCTTCAAACCCAAACCATTCTATGTTTCTATGTGGCAGCATTGTAGACTGCTTTACAAAAATGAACTCTGAAGGTCAAAACAATTTCCACTAGTTTGCTGCACAAAAAAGGCAGGGGAGGAAAAAGCTGTAGTAGAAGTCATGGAAATTTCTTAGAGCCTGTGTGCCTAATTGCATGTGAAGAGTTGCCTTCTTATGGTGTCTTAACTATTGTTGAAGCTCAGGGAATTTTATTCTTTTTAACTGCTGCATTTGTGAAATTTGGAGCTGTGAAACTGTTCAAACTATTGATTAATTTTGACTAGCAGACTAAGAATGGAGTAGGACTTTCCTTATATTGAAACACCAATTTTATTTTGTAAACTGGATTAACTGAACTCAAAAATATCTTGCTGGTTTCTATGAGAAGAGATACCGACACAGGAGATACTAAATCTACAGTGTCAGTGTTTCACCTTATTTTGCTAGCCAGATATTGGGGAATTTAGACCTTTTGAGTCGAGTGAATTCATTTCCTGCCTGTGTGACCAAAGATAATTAGACCTAATGCAGAAAAGAGTGACTAAAGCATAGGGACATGCTAAGAGTAACAGAAATCTTCCATTTTCAAGAGTAGTCCTCAGAGTCTTCTCACATTATGAGGTGCCCACACTGTCTCTAGTTTTTCATAGTGATTTGTCTCTTGTGGGATACAGTCCATCCCACTGCTGCTAGGGTCTTCAAACCTAATGCCATAGGTGGAGTGAGTAGCACTGCAAACCTCAGAAGCGAGCCTCTCTGTTAGGACCTCCTTGTGAGAAACATGCCTCTTCAGTTCTTTCCTTTCACAGTAGGAAAGAATTGGGCATTTCTCAGGAGACTTCTACTAGTACTTTTGGGCCAAATCTTAACCACTATCACCTCAAAGGCTTTCCTGCTTATTTGACCTATCTTTTCCTAGACTAGATTATTTTCTCAATTATTTTTCTAGATTATTTTGCTCCCAATTCTTTATTCAGAAGACTAACAATCAAGGCTAAGTCTCTGAAGTCTTTGCTGTCTGCAATCTAGCAAAACAGAATCTCTTTTCCATGTCAGGATATCTGCTTTTTAACTGGTAGCATTTTTCCAACTGTTTTAGCACCTTGCCCACAGCAAGAAAAGTGGTTAGATTTCTTTCCTGTGTGGCCCTTGTCTGAGGCTCTAAATAAACACAGAATTAGGTCCCTGTGTAACACTGCAAAACTTTCATTGTGTCCTGTTTTCTGTCATAGACAAAGCACACTAATAATTCAGTATTTTGGAGATTTGCATTTCACTATAATTCATTCATATAGCATGGAGAACTATAAAGGGAGCAAAGACCCTGATTTTTAATTTTTCTTTCATTGGATAAAACCCCTAATAAAGTATTATTTAAAATACCTATGTACATATGTACTTATGTACAGGAGTAAATTTATTAAAGACTGTGGAGCAGCACTGATATAAAACAAGCAGGAGTGAACAGCAAATCAGTTTTCTAACAGTATTCCTGAGATCTTTCCTTTTTGCCAATGTGCTACAGCTGACTGATGCTACCACGCTGTCAAATTATTACAGTATTTGTATTTACACTATAGTATTTATCTACAGTTATTGTGGTTTAGCCCCAGTAGGCAGCTCAGCACCTCCCAGCTGCTCTCTCCCTCCTTCTTCCATAGGATGGAAGAGAGAATGGAAGGGTAAAATGAGAAAACTTGTTGGTTGAGATAAAGAGCATCACACGAGTATAGATGCTGTCATGTTTCTGATACTCTAATGCCCTGGACCAGTGTTTGTGCTTGACTTGTGATAGGTGAGGAGACATCCCACATGTTATTTGGTTCCATATCTTGAAACAGAGATTTTCTAAAGTGCCTAAATAAAGATGCATGACTTTCCATGAGACATCTGAGGGACCAACAACTTTTTCTTTCTTCAGTGATTTTTGTTTCATGACTGTTTCTGATTGCAAGAACTGCATGACAAAATACGTGATTTGCCAACCACAAAGTATAGCATCCTTGTACTAATGAAGTTTAAAGTCATATATTTCAACAAATACATAAGGAAGCAATATATTATGTTTGTACTAGAGCAAGATGTTTCTGCTTCTTCCAAAAACCTGGAAGTTTTGAGGGAGTTTTTCTCTGAAGATATATTAAATTTCTGGAAGTTCAAAGAGAAAAGGAAACTTTAAGGAAAACATTTGAAATTTTTTACCTTTGTGTACACACAGGAAATCTTCACTAACCAGCTTCTGCAAGATGAAGATTTAATCCCTAGACTTAAACTTTTTATGTCCTCTAGTGGAGGTTTTTTACTAGACTGCTTAAGTCTTTGCCAGAACATCAAGCAGAAGAATGAACAAATTTGAAATAAAAACTTTTTCATTCTTTCACATATGAGAAAGAGAACCTGAAAAATGTGTCTTCACATATCTATGTGCCTTCCCCCTTCAGCAAGTGATAGAATAGAGGAGAGAAATTATATTAAACACCTCTCTGCTAGAAGAAGCACCATTATGTGAATGTGCTGCCTGGTTAGCACCAGAGCACCCAGACAGGAAAGAGCTCGTCTGCAGACTTTACCCCAGTGTTTGTGAAACAACTGCTTATGTCCTATAGAAATGCTTCACTTTATCATAGTGAAATATGTGCATTACCAGTGATTTTATTCAATGTTTTTATCTCAGTAATAATGAATTTGGTCTTCTGCTCTGGCAGGGGGGTTGGACTAGATGAACTCCAGAGATTCCTTCCAACCCCACATCATTCTGTGATTCTGTGATTCTGTATGGATATGGGCACAGTCCCCAAGAAAGTGAGTTTTATTGAGGCCAGTCCTGAAAGCCTTCGTAAAATACAAGATGTTTAAATATCCATTAAGTGTACTTGGTCTTTTTAACCTTTATTTTGGAAAACAGACTAGCTAGACACTAGATATGTATAATTTGATTACAATCTTCCTCTTCAGCCATTTCTTCTTAATGTTTCATGAATGGTCCAGTAACAACTTGTTAGGAATTTAACATCATTCTTACTTAAAGTATGCTTATGTGTAGGTAACCCAGCTGACGTGGGAAACTTTTCACTTACTGAGATGCTGGTTTAGGGAGGTGAATGCACCTCAGCATTAAACATCTACTCTGTGTTTGCAGCAAGGCAGCCAGCTGCGTAAGCTAATTGTTATTATGGGCATTCCATCACCACAAGTTTTTAAGGCCCTAATAAACATGAGTGATACCAAAACATTAATGTAATTTCACAGGAAGGGAGACTGAGGGAAAGTTAGACTAAATGACCTACTCAAGTCCTGCAGAGTAAGGAACACAAATCTGCTCTTTAACCAAACGCAGACTCTGGTGGCGCTGCCTTGCGTTTAAAGGCTTAGGAGCACCTCGTGTGTCTAAAATTGCATGTGTTCATTGAATTACTGAATGCATTTTGAACTCCACTGCAGCTTCTTCTGTTGGCAATGAAGGATACATATGTGGGACGAAGTGCAATTTAGCTGCTTCATCAGGAGAATAACTTTATCATGAGACAGCTCGTGGTCTGAGTTATCCTCTCTGTGGAGTGGAATGGTGTTGCAGTGGGTGGGAAAAGCTTGTCATGACACCTGTGCTGGTAGCCTATATTGTGCTGCATTTCATACCACTTTCAACAACAGATTGCAAGTCCCAGGGGCCCATCTGTGATAAACTCTAAGTTCCAATAGTTTGTTTACAAATGTACATCTCTTATTTCTCACTTTGCCATATTCATTTTGACCTAATTGTAATCTTTCTTTTAGTTCTACTTATATATTGACATAAACAGGTAACTGAAAATAATAAGAGCTGCAGTTTAGTATGTGTGTGTTTAAAATGCATTAGGAGTTGGAATATTAAGTCTCCATTTGCATATCCAAAGTCTATGTTATGTCAGGGGAATACAAGGAACATCTTTATTTTTGCTATTTGATATGTTAAATATATGCCATAGATCTCAATGCAGCTATACTTTCAGCATGCAGGAGACTCTACAAATATATTAAGGTTCTACTTGTCCAGTTGGGACAGCATTTTGGGCACTGATATCAAAATGGTCCTTATCTTACTGCTCTCTCTTTCTCCAAGGTGCTACTTGGAATGAGCTACTCGTAGTCCTTGGTTAGACTTGATTAGTACCAACCTGCTTCCCATAGTCAAAGCCAGTGCTCAAATCACTGACCTCTTCCTTCTGGATAAGGAATGGGAATGCAATCACTGTGACTGCTGAGAGCATCACTGTGCTTCTGGGTGAGGTCGCCCTCCTTTCCTCCAAAGTAAATACTCTTTCTCATTGAAGAGATGGGGCTCCTCAGAGTGATGTCCCTCTTGGCTCCCCCAAGAGATGTGTCCTCCAGTCAGTGGCCGGAGCAGATGCAGACCTAGCTCGTGGTTCTGATGCTGCATGAGAATTCCTCCAGCAACACTGGTCCCAGAAAGGGCTTTGTTTAATGATTAATCTATTAATCCTTAATCATTTATCAATTTCTAGATGGGACAAACAGTGAACTGGATTTGTCTCCAAACTGGCAGATAGAAATTGGCAAATAACACTTAGTAGATTTTCGTTACGTGAACCCATGTCTACTCTCTTTTCTGAGAATAGTCCAGCCAATGAGGCGTGAACATTCAACAAAATAGGAAACTTTAATAAAATAATTCAGTGTTTTGTTTCCATGAAAATTTTGAGCTCATTGTTTTCAGCACAGTACAAGAAATAACTCCAAGTCAATTATGCATGTCTGACTACTGTATGTTGAATGTGAAAACTTTCAAGAAACTGCTCTAGAAGTTATTTGACAGTATATAATGCATTCATAGACAGTTTGGAAATGGAAAGAAGTCCTAAATGCATGGAATAGATTATTCATTATCCATTACTCACCCACTTCTTTTAGGTCACTGCTGGTGATTCCCATTAAAGCTCTGGATTTCTCAGGCAGGCCTGGCAAGCTTCCTTGCTGTATGTGGTAAACGAAGCTAATTGCGTTGCCTGTTCCCTGGTTTGTTTTCCAGAGTGCAAAAATACCTTTGGTTTTAAAGGCAATATTGAGGTAAACATTTGTGCTGCTGCTAAATACCATTGTGGCACCAGAGAAATACTTCACACTTTAGCACTGGCCATCTGTGGAATTGAGGTTTTTTTGTTGTTTGTTTGTTTGTTTTTTTTCCCTCCCAGTTGATTATGCTTTAGAGCACAGACTTGCTTAGTGATAACTCTTAAAATAAGTACATGTGTGTGGTTGGGTTTAACCTACTCGCCTCCACATATGTAACCCTGGTGGGCTTTCGGTTTTCTCTTTTTTTTTGATCCAAATAACTGCTCAGCATCTGGGCAGATATCCACAGTGGAGTTGGGCTATATGTGCCCTGAGCTTTTTCTCAGTGCAAGTTTTATAAGCTAGAGGGCTTGGGGAGGGGGATATTGGACTGGTGTTGAAGTCAAGCTAGGATGCTTCATACAAACCAGCACCATCCAACAGTTGCAGCCACTGCCGTGCAGCTGAAACACTGTGACTAAATGAGGGAGGAGAAGATAAAATCAGGTCCACACCTATGGATGGACTTCTCTTGGAGTAGCTTCAGTATGTCTGTTTTCGGCTTGAGAAAACACTGGCACGATCAGCAAGGTTGTGCAGGAAAATCAGCCTGAGACTCAAAGAGCAGGTCTCGGCAAGTGGCTGTCTCAGTTCCCAGAAATTACCAGAAGCTCACCAGGTGGGTACCAGCAGGTTAAGACTTTTGTAACAGAGCTGTTCAGGGTACATCTCTATAAAGTTTAACAAGTAGGTCACAAACCTTTAGGATACTATATTCTGATTCTTAAACTGTAGTGCTACTCCTCATGGGACCATAGATGTGTGTCTTTTCATTCTGATCCAAGACCTGGTAGATCTTTGTAGGTCCAGTCATACTGGCTTGCAGGAGCCTGATGTCTTAAGAGACTTCATAGCTCATCTGCCTCAGGAAGTAGACCATCAGATTTCATCACTACTCATTGTGTCAGTGATGTGATTTCCACAGATGTTTTTAGGTGATCTTTTTTTACACTCTGCTTTGTTGCCTAACAACTATTCGCTGGACACTTAGATTTGGAGGATCAATTTAACTGGATTAAACAACTGCTCAGTAATAGGTAAATGTAGATGTTGAGGGCTCTAAAGAGTGGGAAAATTTCTCCTAAAGAGTCTGGGGAGTGCAGGACAATATTACTCTAGTATTTTTCTGTGACAGAAAGGTCTCCGTATCCATCAGTGATGGACAGGAGGTAGAATAACAGAGCCTAAGAATGTAATAGTAGCCAGAAAAAACTGTTCTGCCGACCATATCAAATTGGGCATCAGGAAAACATGAGCTAAACATAGCTTGTTCTCTGATGTTATAAGCTGCAGTGTTCAAAAGTGATTTTTGTTGTTCATTACATCCATGTTTAGATTTCATGTGGTGGCTTTTTGAGAGGACATTTTTGTATTTATAAGACAGATGTAATTGTAATAAAACTGGTTTTCTTGTGTCAAAAGAATGAAAGGCGAGTGTTTGCATTGTTACAAGGGTTTGTGGACAAACGTGTGGGGTTTTTTTATTTTCTTTGGAATGCATAATGGAGAGAGGAAAAAGGACATTAACTGGAGTTGTAGGATGAAGTGTGTGGTCTACATTTTTGGATCAATCTGTTCTTTGTCTTCTACATCTGACTTTTGCAGAGCCTCATTTTGTGTTTATGGGAGCACTGGAGGTGCTAACGTGGTTTCTTTGGCTCCTTTGGCATGGTCAGTGAGTCCACTGGCTTTTGTATAATTGTTTTTTTTTTTAAAAAAAAAAAGAGTGGTGGGGAAGATTTTTAGGGGCAACATTGGCATGGTCTGAGTAAAGTACAATGGAGATCTCAAAAATAAATAGATAATTGAGCCTGACAGGAAAAAATCTGGGATAACCTTCAGAGAAAGAAAAAGGGACGTGGTGCTGTGACACTACCATGTGAAGCTGTCTCTGTTAATTGAAGGAGCTTAATCCACCTTAAAAGCAAATATCTTATAATATTGCACTTCTTCTCTTCCTGGATGTGTTTCTCTTACCTGACTATTTTTGGTAACCTGATTTGATAAGAGCTGCAAAATTGAGACTAGCCTAACAGAAGATGCTGAGAGTCCTTAAACCCCACTACTTTATTCTGTGACTTCATTGCACCATAAAGGCATGTTTCCTCATTAGGATTAAAAGCAAAAAAAAAGTCCTACTCTATTCTGGTTAATGGGATGTTTTTGGTCCCTGATACCATCCACTCAGACATCCCATTATGGTGGCAAAAAGAGCTTTAATGGCTGTACCTTGAATAAAAATCCCTGGCATCTGTAACGGCACAAGCCTGTAGGATTTATTATAGTCTGTGTGGATCCTGTTTGTTTTTTCCTATGGAAATCCAAGTTTATATAAGGGCCATCAGATGGAACCTGCACGCCTTTATTATTACTAATAGTGGCTAGGAGTGCAGCTCCAAATGATGCATAACATTTTTTTTCAAAGTAAACCATAAGCCAAGTTAAATGAACTTTAAAAGTGAACATGATTCATAACAGACACCATTTTAAAACTGACCAGACACAGCAAATGTAAATTCTGTCCTTTTAACTGTAAAATGTTTAAGCTTATTTGCAAAGGAGTTTGAAAAATTAAAACCATACCTTCTCTGTGTTTCTCCAGCCATGAAGAAACATCAGAGTTTGCATTTGAAAGGATGGCGATACAAACTGTATAGACAGACTAGATGTCTACTTGAATTATCTTGCTTGTTGAGGGGAAGTCTTAAACTGATGATCACATATAATCTGTAATGTATTAAAAGCATATTCTTTATTGGAGTCCCCATATTACATTTCAAATACATTTCCATGGAATGTTTCAAAATGTCATTTAAAATTATTACTTTTTTCAATGAAATGGCATATGTCCCCTCAACACTCTTCTAGAAGTTTATTATTATGATTCTTTAGACAGTTTAAAGACATGAGATCACTTTTTGTGGTTTCATGTGCCTCACACCACCTCTGGTCCTGCCTCGCTGCTAATGCCAGCTTTGCCTTCCCTGAACAGTTTAGCCCCATCTCCTTGGCCTTATAGGTTTTGTTTCAGTTGATCAGAGGTTTGGCTAACAAATATTTAGGCAATATATAATAACTGGATCTCAAACAAACACTTATTATAACCATCACTTGCAGTGTTTACTATCATTAACAACTAGAGTTCCGGCTTCCATTCTAGACCCTCTGTTTTTCAATTGTTTTTTTGTTATGGTTTTTTTTCTTTTGTTCACCCACAATGTTTTCTGTTACCTGGAGGATGATTTTGCAATAAGAGGGATTTTGAAGAAATTGCATCTTAAAAAGCCAGAAGTTAAAAATGATTAAGTATTTGTGAGTGTAACTAAAAGAGAACCTTAAATATGTTGTAGAATTATCCTGAGTGATTCTAGCCTAGCAGCAAAGCTGAGCTCTTTATATACACCAATTCTCAATTCTGTGAGAAACATGAATTTTCAGCACTAAGATAGGCCACTAGCGGGAGCTGGACCAATGCTTCTGGAAGTCACTGGGGCTGTAAGATGTCATTAAAGCACTTAAAATGGCAAGGCTGCTGTGCCCAAACAGGAGTCTCCAATAGAGCATCACCTCAACTGAATTAAATCAGCTTTATATTGTTAAACAATTGAGCTAACTTGAGCCTACTTTTGTTGGCTTAACTGTACCCTGTCTAATAAAACCACCCCAGTTTGGGACAGGCTTCAGCTGACTTGACAGAGGAGAGACACCTAAAAGAGACCATGGGACATTTACCTGTACTTATTTTACTCCGCTCCTGTTTCACTTAGAAGAGTAGAATTTAGTGGAAATATCCCACAAGTTTAATTGGTAAAGAAAAAGAAGCTGCAAACACATTTGAACAGAATCCTAACCTTTAATGGTTAGGATTCCAGATCATCTGACTGTTTCAGGAGCGCTTGAACAAGAAGAAAAACATGACAGTCAATTAAAAACCAATTTTTTTTTTGCTCTAAAAGCAATGCTCTTTCTTGAGCAATTACTTTTTCTGGGTTTGCCTGAAAAATGCTCTTGATACATTCACTTCAGTCCAGCCCTAACAACTTGTGTTAAGTAACGTGCTTCAAGCAGTAGCTTGTGGAGATGTGAGTGTTTACACATTGCATTTTGTTTACAATTATGAAGGTTACTCTTATGGTTTCTGTGTGTTTATTTATGAAAGAGAGAGAGAAAGTTGGTGGTCGTGTCTCCACTCCCTGTGGTGTAACATCTACTCAAGGTGAAAAAGCTGGAAATGCTTCCAACTTGCTGAGATTTCTGCACATGTAGAATAGTCAATACATCTCGGGCTTCTGAGACCTTCCACTTTTCATTAAGTTAGATTGTATTTCTTGTATTTCAGCATGCCATCTCAGGTGTTTTTTCCCAGGAAACCTTTGTTCCAGATCATCTGACTGTTTCAGGAGCGCTTGAACAAGAAGAAAAACACGACAGTCAATTAAAAACCAATTTTTTTTTGCTCTGGTATCATTAATCAAATGCACAAGCAGTCCCAGAACTGACACCTGGCAGGGTTAATGTTTAAGACCTGTGGCAATTATAGCTCCCCTGAAAATCGCTTGGCCAGCAAGTCACATAAAAGCCTGTGATTATGAAGGAAATGGGAATTAGCAGAAAAAAATTGGGGAAACCAGTTGAAATACACTGGTAGCAAGGAAGGCAGAGAAAAATCTGACTGATTGGAGCTCCCCTGGGGAGAAGAAACAGGGTCTAGGGGTCACTCCTTCACTGAATTAGCAGTGTCTGTCATATGAAACCAAAATAAAGCAGGAACAGAAGTAAAAGATTTTCTGCATAGAAATTGGACTCTGTTCTCTTGCACCTACGTCTCAGGGAGGCCAAGTGCAATTAGTGGGCTGATTTTTCACTGATCCTAATTCAGCCGTGATCCTTTTCTCTCAAATACCTCTTTCTTCGTGAAGAATATGATGCCCACAGATTTGACACAGGGTTCTTTTTAGCAACGAGCAATGTAAAGATTACCCGCAGCCATTGTTTCCCTTGTCCCTGTTTTGTGTCTCTGCACTCCCCAAAAGTTTCTCAGCTAGAGCAAACCCTGCTTTAATGAAAACAAAGCCTCTTGAGGTTAGAGAGACTGCAGTGCGTGTGCTTTCCCTCGCTGAAGAACATTAGCTGGGTGCTTTTTGTGCCAGATGCAATTGTACCTGCAGGGAAAAAAAATAAATCTGGTAAGTAAACAGTAGTTTAAGCAAAGAGCTGGTGACTATTTGGAGCCAATTTTTAACTATCAGTTGCTAAAAAAGCATTAGCACAGAACTACTGAAAAATCTCTTCATACCAACCATGGCGCCATAATCTCAATTTTTCTGAACTTAATTTAGCATTAGGGAAATGCAGAGAGATAGTGAGTGGCCTTGCCTCCCTCTTGGCCAATGATGTGCTTCACCTGAAAGTCCTTCTCTGCTGCAGCAGCTTGTTCTGGATCCACAAATGGTAATTTGTCATGTGCCCTGTGGCAAACAGCTCAGCTATCTCACAGGGCTGAAAAGTATAATTAGGCTCTGAGTTGTTGTTAATTTACTTGGAATTGTGATATACTGCAAAGAACAAGTAATGAATTTAAAATTGTGGGACCAAATCTGTGGTGATGGAGAAAACAATTGATGAAAATGCCACACCATAGTGAATGAAACACTGAGAAAGCTCAGAGGCAGTGCCAAATCACGCTGAAAATTCTGGAGTTTAGGTCCAAATCTCTGTCATGCAGCTTCAGTGCTGCAGCTTCAGGGATTTAAGTAACACAAACATTGACAGAGCAGAAATTATGAAAAAAACCAAAAAAGACAACACAGGTATTTGAATAGGCAACAAAGTAAAAGAAGATTTAATGTTCTTTTGGGGTGTTTCTTTTTTGCTGTTTTTCATCATTTCTCTCTGTTTCATGAATACCAACTCCCTTAAAGTTTGAACTGGGTTTTACTGTAAAATTGCCAGTACAGAAAGCTATGGCCATTGCTATTTATTTCTAGTGAAAAATCTTTGTTTTACACAAAAAAATATAAAAAAATTAGGTCAACCTGTGCAATAAGCGAATATTTATGACTTTTTAATAAAAGTTAATGGTTGGTCTTTTGCAGATAATAATAGTACAATAATAATACAATAATAATAATAACAATAAATAACAATAATAAAACAATAATAATAGTATAACAGTAATGATAATACTACTACTTGTTAACTTTCTATAATATCATGCATCAATGTGTTTATAACATTACAGCATACTAGATGTATCTAGCATAACTGGTAATTATTGTTTATGAATTCTTATATATTGTTAGTTAAATCACCTACATTATTACTTTGCTTATTTTACTTCTTTTTGCCATGTCTACAAACTCAGACAAAATTTTGGCCAGTCTGAAATCTTTCTCAGCGTTGATAAATAATCTTTTAGCTCCAGCTCCAGGTTTTGTTAATACCTATGTTGCTTGAAATTAAATGTTCTGAGAGTGCCAGTTGCTGCCAATGAGTAATACCAAGCAGATTGTAGAATAGTGGCAAACTTTTGAATGCGAAGAAATCTCTTTTATATTAGCATTTTACAGTATAGAACTGTACTTCAAACTTGGGCACTGACGCAAAAAGATAATGGGAGAAAGGGTTTGCTTTGACTACATATAATGCACAATAAAAATTAGGATGGAAAGAAATGACAGTCATGTAATATAAATGAATATACATCTGAAACAGATTTTCTGTTTCCCAAATGAAAATCATTATTCCTATTATTTGTAATAACTAAAATAGAGCCCACTTTGTTTTATTGAAGTTCATTTTCATAAAACTCAGAATCACTGAGATAACAAAATAACATTACTGTAAGATATAATCCTAGAATAATTGCCAGGGTTGGAAGGGACCTTTCAGATCACCAAGTCAAATCATCAACCCAACATATTGACAAAACCCACCACTAAACCATATCTCTAAGCACTATGTCTACCCATCTTTTAAATACTGCCAGGGATGATGACTCAACCACTTTCCTGGGGTAGAAAATCCACATGGAGAGGAGGACGTGCCTTGTGATGGGCAGTCCTGTGTTCATGGTCTCTGTGTCTTTATGGCATTACTGTATGGTACCAATTCTGCAAAACTCGCAGTTTATGCTCAGCATTGTGTTCATTGAGGTCAGTGGATTGATGGCTTGTTCAAAACAAGCATGTTCCTTACAACTATATAAAGTCACTTTTAAATGATCAAGGAGAAAAGTGGTATAATTTCTAGCAGGGGAATGGTAGAGGCAATAAGGAGGAACTTCTCTGTGGTTTTAAAAATACGCTTATAAATAAATACTACTTTTGGAACAAAAATGAGTAAAGAGAGGGGGAAAGGAGGAAGACAGTCAGTCTGTATATATGTGATAGGGTTGTCAGGTCCTGTGTGAGGAAGGACCAGTTGACATCCTTCAGACTCCCAGGAGGAAAGAGTCTGTCCCATGAAGTGAAGAACCAGACAAGGAATGGAGCCTTCACCAGTTGGGGGAATCAAGGGAAGAAAAGGTAACAAAGTTACTGAGAAATATGTCTGGTAAGACATATGATGTAAAGGGATTTTCTGCCTTTTCAAAATAGTTAATAGATTTAAAATAGTGCCCTGGGAATGCAATTGGTACTAAAATCCTCGTGTGCCAACTGCAGAAATATATGTATGCTTATATACTATGAAAATATGCTGTGTTATGCATTATGAAAAATATGAATCAATGCAGAAAGACATTTAAATTAACCCCAAACTGGCTATCTTCTTGTATATTTAAAACATCTGGTATAAAATAATGCTGTATTCTGCATTTTGTGTATCTTAAAATGTAGGCTGTTTTTTACATTTCAACTGAACATCTTTCCAGTAAGTACAGTTCGTTCTGGAAAGAGGGTTGTTTGGGTATTTTTTCCCCCTATTTATACTGTTGCTAAAATGATATATGTAAACTTCGACAGCAGGTAAAATATTGACAAAATGTAGAAAAATTAAACTATTTTGATTAAGGTCTTTCTTTTTCTTAGTCTTCCATGTTCTGGTACCAATATGTCAACTAATTTCAGGTATCACTTTATTAGGCAAAATCTATATAACAAACTTATAATGACAATGAAACAAAAATAACAATTCCTTAATATTAACTGAATTGAGGCCTCCATGATTCAGTACTTAAGTATTGCTTCTAGTCTTTTATTTCCATGATATTTCTGCTGGAATCTTGTTTGCCTTTTCAAATGCATTGTTGAGTTTTGTGTTGATATATATTCCAGATGTTTTCAAGTTCTGCTAATTTGTTTTCCATATGATACCTACTTACAGAACCATTTCACTTGTAGTTATTGCAATTGTATCTGCTAGCTGCATTCCCTTCTGGATGTAACATTTTTCTTCCATCAGGATAGGTTTTCCCACTGCTTCTGCTATTTATTTCTCTATTTCCATAGTAGTGTCCAGGTGCATTTGAAGTCTGGTTCACGTGCCTGGAAGAGTTTACAGGTTGAGATTTGGAACTTTTAAGCAGGCTAGTGCGTTAGTCTGCATGAATGGTTTGTTGATTTTAGAAAACTAAATCAAAATTAGATCTCAGTTTAAGAAATAAAATAACATAGGACTTAGTTGTAGTAATCATGTCTAATCTCATCCATTATGCAATGAACGCTTTAAATATTATTGCAAATTCAGTAGGATTTAAACATGCAGTTATGCACTCATAGACTTTGCTGTACTGTACCCATGGTATTTTACGTGGTTGTACAAAATCTCTGACTCTTTTCTGATACATTATAAAAAAGAAAACAGGAAAGCAGAATTACAATACCTGTCCAGATCCAAGCACGTCTATATTTTGGAGCTTTTTAACATCTGAACCTGGATATGAATTCCAGTTTTACATTACTGGGTCACCTTCAGTACCTGCTAACACATTTTTCTCGCTTTCTGGATCTATCTTTAGCTAATTGCAGCTTCTTCAGTTTCTTTTTTCGGGCTTCTTTTTGCTCTGAACTTGGATTTTCTTCTTTAGCATGCTTCTTTGTCAAGAGAGCTTCAGATTCTAGAAAAGCCTAGAAAAGACAAGAGCATCGGTTCAGCTCAATCATTCTTGGCCTTTCTGGTGCTCTACAGAAAGTGTTTCCAGTGAGGGGGTCACACAAGGGGATGGTCTAATCTTGGAATTTCAGAGCATGCATGGCCCTGAAAATTGGTCAGAGGCTTAAATTTTTAGACATAGCCAGTTGAATTTACAGACATTTTCTGGGGAGATAAACATCAACTTGATTGAAGATCTCTACCTGAAAAACTTGGAACGGATTTTATAGGTAATAGTAAAGGAATTTGCAGCCCTGGAGGTCGGTGCTGGGCTCTTCGCAGTGTTGCCTTTGCTTGCTGGAGCACTAGGGACAGAGCAACTGGTTCAAGAGAAAGGCCAGTGACAAGAGCGAACAAAAATAAAGGAAGCTTTGCAAGATCAGGAGTTCCTGGCATTATTAATGGCCTACTGATAAAGTTATAGCGTCTACTAATTCTACTAATTCTTAAGTTGCCAACCTGTTTTTTTAAACCTACCAAGGCATAGTGTAAGCTGGGTGAGGTTTGGTTTGGAATTTTTTGTAACAACTGGGGATATTACATTCAGCATTCGTGGTGAAATGTAAAATATACTTGAAAAGTTCCGACGGTCGTGTCTAGCCCAGTGCCAGTCTCACACTCCCAACATCAAACCTGCAGTATTTCTGCAATAACCTCCTCCATCCCCACTACACCAGACCCAGATGGCTTTGTAGGGCTACGTGGGGAAGGATCTAAGGACTCAGCAATGCTGGTGTAAGAAAATCAGAAATTATAAAACTTCTGCTTTCACCCCCTCCTTGTGCCTGTCCCAGTCTCTCAGGTACAAAGGGCATCTGTTGGGGCCACAGGCAACGTATCAGAGAAAGGTAAAGCTGCTAATGTGAAAATTGGTCTTAAAGATAAAATTCTGTCAGAGAAACACATTTAGTAATTAACTGGAGCAGGCAGCAGTTTTCTTGGCACCACTCTGTGTGGTTTCCGCTTGCTGTGGTCTCTGCTAAAGAAAACTTCGCTGTAATTACAGGTTAAGCCAGTATGCAATGTAAATAACACAAATAAAGCTACCTCTTTTTTTATCGTTTTGAATTCTGGTGGGTCCTGTTATCTGGTGTGCACACTAATCCTAAATCTATTGACATTCCTCTTCAGGAAATGAGTATAGTGAGGTAGTATAAAACTGTATTTTAAGGGGATATTGGGCTTTTTGAGCAGAATGGTATTAATACTTAGTTGGGAATACATCTTTAAATGACATTTGTGGGGCTTTCTAAAACAGAAATTATTATAAATAAAAAAAAAAAAAAGCTAACAAACAGAAATTAAATCCTTAATAGAGGTAAGAAATTTAACTCTTTCTCCAGGGTAACTCCTTTAGGAATATTTCCATAAAGAAAAATCATTTGTTTCTTATTTTTTAAACACTGTGCTTTCTATCACCGCTCTGTATGAATACCACCTGTGTGTTAAAAAAGTTTATTTGAAGAAAAAATATTTTTAAAGTGCTGTTCTATATCTGTTTTTTGTCTTTACATCTACTTCAGTGGTATTCTTAGGAACAAGCAGTTGCAATTACTGGGTTACGCTACATGAAGTATTCTCATTGGGGCATACAGTGGGGCAGGTATGGATGAACTGGTGCATCGATGTGGGGCTCTGCACTTGGGAATCCCCCTGCGTAGCCATGATTTGCTCAAGAATGAGTCTGAAAATGCTTTTTTTGATACAGCAAATTCATGAACACTTGATGTGCTGATTGGAAACATTTATTTAAGTCGTGCTTCAGAAAGTGGGCTCTGTAATTGTCTGATACTTACCTTGTATTAATGATCTTCCTTGATAGTTGTGCATTTTATATTCAAATGTGCCAAAAATAATAAAATTATCAAATTACATGTGCCTCTGCCACAAATAATGGATACTTGTGCCTGCCTAGTTTCATGTTTAGGCTCAGGCACTGAGTAGAAAGTCTAATGAAGCAGCTCAAAGTTAGTTTGATCCAGTTCAGAAGAAAAAAATGTTTTAACCAAACATATCGAAGTTATCCATTGTTAAACAAAATTAATTTGATAATCCATCAAAGATTTATACAGATTCCTGCTTTTAAAATTTGTAACATGCTGATATTTAAATTTTTTCACAAGCCCCTTCTTTATACATCCAATTCCTAAATCTTTATAAGACAGAAATGAAATCAGGTGCTGCGAAATTTTTCAAGTAGAAAAATTATGCATTGAGAATAAGGGCAAACCCATATGTAATTTTGAAAATAAACTGGATATTTAACTTTTTCAGTGGTGTAATATTTTTCTTATATGTAAATAATTGTAAAGTATTTGTAGAAAAAACAAGATATCGAGTACTGATCAGGTTTTGTGACTACTAAAGAAAACATTTCTTTTCAGGGTCTGCAAAACATTCATAAATGGGCTGGACGTGGTCACAAATTGCTTTTTAGTTGTGATCAGCCTTCCCAAATGAATTTGGACTTCCTAAAACTTCTCAAATTGAATTTGTATGCAGAATGTTCCTATGAACTTTTCAAATGCTCACAAATAATTGCACTTGGCAATGGATCCTTTGAAAAAGGATTGTATTACCTTTTAGAAAAAATTGGTTGTAACTATGCAAACTTCTTGGCGAAACAAGTAATGGTCCTAGAGAAAGTTCTGTTTCTTAAGAATCACGGCCTTTTTGCATTCGAATGTGTGATGTAGGTTTTCACTTTGGGTGCCTCTCTGCAGCTAGCCTTTATGAAATTAATGACATATTTTTGATTTAGAGAAGTTTATCAATCACAAAGGAATTTCTATCACCACCTTTCAAATACTTCATTATATACTATTCTTTGGTGAGTTGTACTATATAGAATTACAAAAAATAACTCATTATCCACCTTTTCTCTGTTTTAAATATTGGGTGACTCGTTTCATATTTACCTCATTGCTCTCAAAATAATATCCTTGTGTATTGTAACGTGTCAGATTATCCCACTCTGCTTCCCTCCTTTTTGTAACTTATTATGTGAATAAATGTAAAAGCTGTGAAATAACAGAATGGGATAAATGCACCCTCTGTTACTGTGCCATCTTTTAGGAGAGGACGTTGTGGTGGGGGGGTTTGAGAAGAATGTCTTTCTTAGTGACCACCGGTGAGGCTGAAAGCTGTCTACAAGGCATATTCTTCTAATAGATTGGCTTAAAATATACAAGATTAAGTGTTAAATAAGGTGGTATTAAATCCTTGCAACATATTTGCCACATTGAAGACTGTATCCTCATCTCTGGGGATTAACAAATCCAGTGGTTTAAACTAAAGACATTTGGTAAATACACCCAATAAATTACACATGGGCTTTTGAGAATAATCCAGACTGGATACATGGCCAGGAAAGGATGGCCAACATGTGGCTTTTCCATTGCTTGTGGACCTCGGGAATGCTCTCAGGTATGTGTCTGAGGCTGGGGCTCCATCAGCCTGCATGCATGTTCTCCTTCTTCTAATTTTTCAGTCCTCACAGCTTTCTCTTTCCTGGCCTATTGTAGCAAAGGTAAAATCTGTCTTCTTTACCATGAATCCCAAGTGTGCATTTCTTCATAGGGACCAGCTTGATTCTCTGCTGCCAACAGCTTGGTAGCTCTTTTCTATACTGAGTTGCATCATCAAGCATTGTGCCACCACCAGGTGCATCCAGAAATCAAGAAATTTTTAACATTGAATTTGGGAAAGCCTGTACTAATAAAGCAGTGTGTTGTTTTCCCTCCCTCCCCCCACCCCCCCTCCTTTCTAATATAACTACAAATTAATGCTCTCAACTTACTATATGTTGGCATAACTTACATCATGGATAAATCTCATATTTCATTCAGTGTTGTGATCTGATATACATTGCCACATGCATGTGCTACACATTATGAATAAAGCTTTAAAAAGCCTTCTTTTTATAGCTGTTTATGTTATGTGATTGAGTTCTTGAAGAGAGAAAATTTGCCAGGACCAAAGGTTATTACTGGCTGTTCTGCAACTAATATTGCCTCAAACTAAAGTAATTAGACTTCACAAAATATGAACTGATTAAGAAAAAGCACTTTTGAAAGTTGGGCTTGTAATGGAGCTTGATTTAATACATGCTACTGACATGGAGATTTTAATTAAAAGATAGAGAGAAAAAGGGCTGCTCTGCTAAGGTGGGAAACCAAGAGAGAACGTTCTGCAGGTGACCAGAATGGAGGTCATTTTGTAGTGAAATGCAATACAAAACCCTGAGGGAATGGGATGGATGACAGACCGTGAATGTATTCTGAGTTGAGTAGAAATGATTTACATAAAATTGTGGAAAATAACCTGTTTCGTCATTGTATTGTCCCCTCCTAGGACAGCAGAAATGTTTTTCAGTGGACTAACTTTATTCTGTATAGCAAACCCTAGAGGTTTTGGCTATGAGTGGTTGACCTGCATCAAGAAGCCCTAATTTCCATGCTTTATTTACATGGCTGACAAAAAGGAGGTGAAAAAAATGCTGTGGGATTGTCCATAAGATTCTCACTCAATGTCCTGCAAGTGTGCCCTAACTCAGACCTTTCAGCTTACACCAGCTGTATCTAAAATACAGGTCTATGGATACTTTATTCTTTTCATTTCTCTGGCCACGCCTGAAAATTGAGGACCGAGTTGGATCATCCTGAGTCGCCATAAAATGAAATCAGCCAAACGAGGAACAAAATCAACAACAACAAAAAACCAAACCCTGAAACAAACCAATACAGAATGCTTAGTTCAAAAATAACACACTTAATCAGATAATTCTATTATTATTATTATTATTGTTATTATTATTATTATTACTACTACTACTATATTTTGAATCAAATAAACTTAGTCTTGAAATGTCGTGTTGAAACAAAAAATTGTAGCTTAAGGCTTGGAAGGGTTGTGCTGGCTCCATCAGCACAAGCAGGAGGATATTCCTTCATTAAGGCATTCCATATTGGCATTGGCATTTTTTAAATTATATTTTACCAATGCTACTTTTTCATGTGATTCTCTCAGTCCTCTGGGATTTAATTTTCAGTCAGCAGTCACTGGTAAAATGAGGCAGATGCAATATTTCTCATTCTCTTTTTTTTTTCTGTGAATAAACAAAATTTTGCCTTAGAAATATATAGTAGGCTAAATGCTTTGAGCTCTACATTCTCTATTAGTTGGTAATTTAGCACAGCTAGATTGAATACAATTGCAATATAGTTGTACTTGTCTATGAAGAAGCCTACTTATTGATTTACTGATCCAAACTTCTGTGTGGAAGTGGATTTGTCTGTATCCAGTGAGAAACAATACTATAACTGAACTTTCACATCTTGGGAAAGGCCCTCACATATTGATGAATGTTTGTGATAAGTCCATAAGCAAAAAATGCTGACAGGTTGGCTTTTTCTATGCGTTTTTTATTTTTTGTTGGAAAAATGCCATTCAAATGTAAGACTAGCCTAATGGTTAATAAATGCTAATAAAGCTGTATATGTATACAGTAGTAGATTTAAATGCTGACCTGGGGAGGAAAGCAGTGGGCCAAAAGCAACTAAAAATGCATGCGGCACTGATTAAAATTTAAAAGAGTGGCAGAAGTCTTAAGAGTAATGTAGCCAAGAGAAACTGTAAAATGTCAAAGTAGAAGCTTCTCAAAATTCTTTGCTGTGACGCATTTTGGAATTATTTTATTTCAGGGTTTTCAATCAACTATAGCTGTTTGAGAACCAAAGAGAGAATCATGTACATGCTGTTAAATAATATTGCTGTGAGATGTTTCTAGGAAAAGCTTTATTTACAATACCTGTCACAATTGCCTATGGAGATTGCCCATATAATGACAAAAAAATCTAGTTCACTGAAAGTATTTTAAAGTGTTTGACAGACACTTCCAAAAAATTGGAAGACAGAAAATAATGTGAATTACTTCACAGGAGGAAGGCCATAGAAAACTTCAAGGCTTTTTTTAATTTAGAATTCTAGTGAAGCATAAAGAGAATAATTATTTTTATTTGGCTACATTTTCTAGACTGCATAATACAGTCATTCTTCCAGATCTTAAAGTTGTCATTTTACAGTACAGTTCAGAACTGCAGTGGTAACATATTTTCCAAAGGTCAGTTTTCCAATTATAATCCAAAATTTGACGTTAATATTTTTTCTTATAGCCATGTTGTAACCGCATTCTGTTAATTTCATAAAGATACCATTTAGCTGAGGTAGGTGGTATTCTGGGCATAGGAACAGTCACCTAATGTCAACAGTAAGCAGTAACTGTAACTACTGACTTCCCATCATTTGCAAAAAAATATTTTCCCCAAAATTATAGCATGTAGAACTAGACGGCATCCAAGTCTCTCACTGGGAAATGACAAAGATTTTCTTATTGCTGTATATACTTCAGATTGCTTTGAAGTCTCATTAGATTTTTCAGGCAACCTTATCTGGTCTTCACTTATTATCTGAGATATCTGTCAAGTCCTAAAAATTTAAGCTTCTAGGAACTCTTTAATATTTGTATCTATTTCTTTTGCGCCTTCCTCAACTAAAAAATACCTTCAGATAGAGTTGAAATAGCTAATGTAAATATTGGAACTGGGATAAAGTACAGTATTTTACTTCTTAGTGCTGTTTTTCAGGTTCTTCTATTTTCTTTACATTCTTTGCAATAAACTCATTATTTATACACTTTGGTATGTTTAAATATAAGCTTCCACACTAGATGCTCAAAACCACCAAGATGCAACCACAGCCACCATAGAAAATTCTGTAATTGGCTTTGGGATAAGGAAAAGATTTCTTCTTCTCCTTGGTTTATATTTGGGTTTAAAGTGAGCACTATAAGATCCTGTTCTTTCACCTTCCTCTAAAGCACAGAAACTGAACCCAGCAGGCACAGTTTTGTTCCGTGATAAAGCCAGCAAGTGTAGCTGACATCCCTGTCATCTAGACAAGGTGAAAGTTAGATTTACATAAATAAAATCAGTGTCATGTTTCCCTTGCTATAAATAAACAGGCAGTTTCGGATGCAGTTGCTCAAACACATTCCAGGTGAAAGCCTCATGTTCTTGCAAGTTTTTGGGGCATTAAATTCAAATGTCTAAATATTTGCAGAAACAAATATTAAAGAGGGAAGGAGGCAGGTGAGAGGAGCCAACCATCTCCTGGAGAAGTGGAAAGCCTCCTGCTGTTTGGCATTCCCCAGTTTAGTTGTCTTAGTCACCAAAAAAAATCACCGAAGACCCTCGAATTGCTTGGCTTACTTTTCCAGTTTTGAACCTCTCTGATATTGGGGAGAAAGAATGAAGAATGATCGAGGGGGGAGAAAATCTTAGGAATATTGACGTTTTGGTCAGTTGCTTATTGTAAACACGGAAGGCTGCAAGAGAATTTATGAACATTTGTTCTTCAGGGAAGACAAATGCCTCCCTGCTCCCCCACCTCCCCCCCCAGCTCTGAGCATGAAAGAAGACTTTTCAAGAATGAAATATTTCAAAACAATTCAGTGCCGTCCTTTTGTTTGACCTTTACATGATTTCTTTTAATAACTTCAATAAATTTCAACAAATTTCAGAAGGAATTGCTGTTTGATAATCTCATCTGATATTTCAGATGTGAGTAGTGTGAGACATGGAAGAAAAAACAACCCTGAATCTTGTCTAGTTACCCATTAGGTTGGGTACTGGATTTTTAAAGAAATGTGGTTTTAATAGGTACATAACTTCGTATTTTTACTATAGTTGTTATTTTTAATAAATATTCTACAATTGTTTCTTGAAACACTTTGATTAAACATGAATAGTTTCCTCTTTCCTTCTTATGTCTTGAGTCAAATTGGAGTAATAAGGACTGTGCATGGAAAATATGGCAAAATAAAATTACTCCACTGATATCCCAAACTCATTTAATTTAACGAAAAGGCTCTGAGTGAAAATGCTGCAGTCAGTGCTTCACCTTCTGATACTTATTTTTCTTTTTTTTACATTTTTTGAATTCCTTTTCAAAGATATTCTGAAAAACCTGAGCATTACTCCTGCTAAAAAATATCCGAGATCTGAAAGCAAGCAGAATATTACAAGAAACAAAACCTCGTCTGCATTTCACCGGTAAGAGGGTGATTTATTTCCTTGCTAATTACTAGGGTAGGGGTTGCTGGTGCAAGGGACGAGCGGCATGGGGCTCATACCCAGAGGAGAGCCCTGATGTTTTCCCACATCCAGCATCCTTCCAGACAGCTCAGCTCCCCCATTCCGAGCAAAAAACACTCAATGCAGCCGACGTGTGCCAAATTACGCCGTGGCTTTTTGTAGTGTACGGACAAATGTGTTTTGCTTCGAGACCACCAAACTCATTTTCGCTCGTGACTTGAACTAGGTTTGAACCCAGGCCTCTCACGGGAAAGAAGGAATCTATTAACCCCCTCAGCCCCTGCTATATTTGATGTCAATGGCAGTGTATCCTCATAAACATACAAATATCCTACGTCTGGCATGAGCAACGATGTGCCCCAGACAGTATTTTTCTGTGACATTACATGTAAAATTGTAATAAATACTGAAAGAATTAAGTGTCATCTCAACATCTGGTTTGCTTCTCAAATGTTTTCATTTCTCATTTAAATTGCAGGAAGGTGCAGTTTCTTTTCAAGTAATATTTTAAAAAATATTAAAATTACATTGAAATACCAAACTCTTGTTCTTCATAGGCACTAACAAAGCTGCTTCTTGTGTGTTAACAACTCCTATGCTGCATTTGGTAAGCACATATTTGATTCAGCAGGCCAAATTCCATTTTCTACTATACTCTGTGTTTTCATTTACCCTACAGCAAAATGAATGTAAAAAGAAGTTACTAGCCTGAAATAGTAATTACTGGAACCAAGTACATCTGGTGCAGGAAAGGGGTGTGGAATTCTTTCATCTGTGCAGTGCATGATAAATCATGCACATCCATGCAGAAATTATAGGTAAATAAATTAGTTCTTTTAAGAAAGAAACTGCGAATTTCATCGTGAAATCTTGAATATTACATTTAAAAGGATTTCAGAAAAATAAGTCTGAATAAATACATGATGATTAACCGAAATTTTGAAAAGTAGTATAACATATTTTTTTAAGTCGGTCCTTGACATTACACAGTGATGTCCCTAAGTACAACTTTCATTTCATTTCTGCTGGGTATCCAGCTGTGGCTTCCAAAAATCGTTAAGAAGATTTTTACAAAATAAATTACCAACTGCTTTCTGCATCATTGATTTTCAGTCTTCCATGACTGTTAAATGCAATCCTGGGTAAATAAAGCTAAGAAAAGGAGAGCTTTCTTAAGGACCTGATTTTACGCTTTCACTCTCAAGATCCTAGGTATTTGTTTGTGAAACACAATTGGTAAGCTGACACCTGCATTTTAACTTCAATTACTTGTTTCATGTGATGTTATCCCAGCAGCTGCTATCAGGCAGCTCTGCTCCCTGAGATAATGTAACCGTAGTGATCAGAATTTCTGAAATCCTTGCTATTGCAAGAATTTGTGTTTAACACACAGTTTATGTGATAGAGTATTTATTGCACAAAGGAATTACATTTTTATTCACTAAGAAATGCCCATTGCTTGAAACAGTGTGACAGGAAGTAATTACTGCTGTCTTTATTTCTGGAGCTTAATGGCTCAAAGCTAAAATGAAATCTACATCTTCCTTGATGGGGCAAAAATTTATCCTGGAAGAAATGTTTAATGCTTGCAATTTGACGGTGTTATTTTTGTTTTCCTTTTAGGTTATAGCACATAATTCTGCATCTGAAGGTTGTTCTGTGCCCTGAAGGATGCATGTGAAGTTGGTAGAGATCTTTCTTTAGAGGTGGGAGTGGAGAGCCCTCCTTCGCTATCAAATCAAACCTGGCAGAAAATAACAGCTCCCAACAGAAAACCTGTCTCTTTTCAACCCTCTTTAATTATGCTCTCAAGAAAGTTCTTTCACAAGTTCTTTTATCAACCAGTCAGCCCTCTGCCCTTGCCGTTAACCCTTCAGTCTGGTCTATATTTCTGATGTCCCCTTTGTGGTTCAGCCCTCTCAATTCCGCCAGGCAGTGCCCATCTCTTGATGATCCAACACCTTCAAGAGCAACGATATTGATGCTAAAAAGGAATTGTTGTATCACTGAAAAATTCATTATGGTGTTGCATTTTGAATACCTGGCATAGAGAGGGCTTCAACTGCAAAGCCCTGAAAATTGTCTCACTGTACCTGCACAAAGAAAGCTAAATATATGGATGGAAATATCTTTTTTCTCCCCAAAGGTGTGGATTGTAAAGATTTGGTCCTGGCTCGAAAAAGGCCCACTAAGGTCTGCAGTATTCAATCACTGCTAGTGCTGAGGAGCCTATGCATCCCAAAAATTTCCATTGAAAAATGGTTTCTCTACTCAAGTTCCCAAAGACGAAAAATAAGAGAAATTCCTGAGGGCAGCTTGGTGAGGTCTGACAAAGAGAAATGTTGTCAGGAAGATGCGTTCAAGATCAAGAACATTTTTTTGGTCAAACTGGACAGCAGCAAATAATAATACAGTAAAGACTAGTTTATTTAATTGTTTAAGTTTGCTAATTAAAGCCAAATCACTTCATCTTTAGGCCATGTATCCACATGAAAACTCTCCAGTGTTCTTCCTGATCAGCTCAGCAGTCAGCAGTGTTGCCAAAATGGCTAATTTTTGTTACCCAGTGTCAGTTTGCACCTAATAATTGTCAATTAATCAAACATACATAGATATTGCCAATCAGGTCGTTTTGCAACTGTTAGACAGGCTTCTATACATAGCACACATTGAATAATAATAAGCATAATAATTAAAAGAGATGTGTAGACTCTAAAGCAACACTTTGTTGATGGCTGTTGTGTTAATGTTGCTTTATCACACACCAGGTCCCTTGTTTATGAGTTATGTACAAGGAGACCTGTATGTGTGTATGGGTTTTGTCTATAAATTGGTCACAAATAAAATAACACTTACACAGTTATCATTTTTTGAGCATTCATTTTTTTGGCAAATGTAGCAAACTTGGCTAAATATTTTCCACGTGTCAGATAATTAGATAAACTGATAATGTTGCCAGATAATTAGAAAATCTGATATATAGAGTATTATAAGTATTATTGTAAATAGTATCATCAATAACAAGCAAATAATACAGAAATATAATAATAAATAACAAGAAACTGTACATTAGCTCTTCAATATATTTAATTATGAGAGTTAAAAGTAATAGAGCCAGGGAATCTAAAATTTGAGCAGCATTTTACACTTGTGTATGACAAATGTAACTGTGCGTTTAGAAGCTCATTAAATAAAACCAATTAAAGAAATCGGACACTCAATCAGCTACAGAGAAGCCAAGGGTGCTGAGCAGGCACCTTGCAAAGGTAAAAGCATACAATGGTGTCACAGTCAGGGAAGAAATGCCAAGACTGCCTTGAGACATGGCTGGGGAGGGAAAGTCTCACTCGTGGAGTGGCTTTGGCAGAGGCAATGCAGCAAGGGGCGGCTGAGCTTCGCTTCGCTTTGCTTTATTAGTCTGATAGTGGCTTTGCTAATTGCTTTTGGACAGAGAGTGGCCCCCAGCACAGGCTGACGGCCTCTGTCACAGCTCTGCTAGCCAACAAGAAACCCCACACAAACACAGGTGTGAATCCCAAATTGATTTCTTTGCCTTATTTCCTTCATAAGAGTTATCGTTCTTATAAAAGCTGAATTATGTATATTCCTTTGGCATTATTTGCTAATAAAGAATTATTTGTCTATTCCAAAGTATATTGTATATAGCTGGAGGTAAGGGCTGGTGGTCTTCTCCTAGAAATTGTGAGGAGGGCAGGTGTCTGCAAATTTCAATAGATTTAAATTTTAGTCCTTGATAAATGGTCCTATATGTCTTTTAAGTTTTATTAAAAATAGGCAGTGTACTGTGCTCCTCCTTGGCGTATGAAAAGACATTGAACAGTTTGACGTCATTATTAACCTGCCCTGAAATTGAGACTACCTGTGTAACTGTGAATAACACAGAAAAGATCCTGCAAGAAGAGCAGGGGGCAAAATAAGTGTGTATGTAAAAGTGTGTCTGTATTCCATTTTTTAATGCTAAATGTAATAGTGCATTTAATATAGCCAAATTAATGATGAATACATGAATATATTGCAATGATTACTAATAAATCAATGTAATTAGTCACATGTATAAATAATACATACTAATAAACAATAAATAGATATAAGTAACTGCAATAGCCACAAGTTTTAATTGAATGTGTCTATTGAACAGCAAGTTTTCTGTACATTGATGTCAGAGCCCTTAGGAGAACAGACTGTTGTCCTCTGAAGAGCATGTCTGGATCTTTTTGAGCAAAATTCCCACCTTTGCAACCTTTGCATGTTCTCAGCATGTTTCAGTATGGTGCTAAGACCAGCGATGCAGAGGAAAGCAACTGGGATATTACACCTTTACGGTTTCTGCCAATTAGTGCCGTATGGCTGCAGATGGCTTAGGAACACCCCATGTTTTCACTTCTCTGCCAAAACACAAAGTAAACAGATACCCGGCATGGCCAAATTCATCTGAGAATTGCAAACCTGTGGCCTTCAAGTAGACATGTGAAAAATACTGTGCATTTTCTCCCCTGAAGTAACTACCAAGAAAACCTATTTCCCTTGCACAGTGGTGTGGATCAATATTAGCATTGTGATTTCAATAAATACAGAGCAATAAGAAATAAAGGGTAAGGTTGAGCAGCAGCATCACCCAGGCACTGCATCAGCGTAGGTTTGGCTTATTTTTGTCAACATTGTCTTGCACATTTTCTCCTGTGAGCATGACTGGCAGATTTCTAGGCCACCAAGACCTTGTCTGTATAGCCTGGACTGGACCGATGCACAAGTTTCCCTTCAGTCTGCACTAAACAGCAAAGCAAATTACTGCCAACAGCTTTCTTTGTAGGACACAACTTGCAAAGGAGCTTTCAAAGTCTTGCTAAAACCTTCTCTTCGTCCACTGGCTTGATGCTAATAGACAAGAGAATGTCTGTAACTAATAATCCCCTCATTTGGAAATTCATCAAATTCCACAGACGTAAATTTGTGCCCATTGTGAAAGAATAATTCATTTGGATTTCCTTCATGGCTGAAAATGAGTCCTTGATTACTGTTCTGGAAGTAACCTGGGAAGTAAAGGCTGCTCGGGCCATTACTGGAGTCATCAGCTGCAGTAATAGCATAATCACAGCCTGCTGGTAGCGTTTCCGAGGGGTTTTGCTCAAGTTATGTCCATCCACATCTGTTTTCCCTGCCAGCTGAATTCCAATTAATACCGCTAAGCTACAAAACAGAAACACAAGCCCCATAATTGCAGATAGAATTGATTTTATACATCTAAAAATTTCTTCATAAGATAAAATAATAACAGACCTGTGTGTCTGGAATGAATGTGTATTGTTACACATTTTTAGGTTTGCGTGGTCACAGGTGCCTTGACTGAAGTTGCAGATTCACCAGGCAGATTCACCAGGCTGCAGTGGCAGATTCACCAGGCTGCTCCACCATCTGTAAACTTTTCCATGTTCTCTGGGAAATCGTAGAGTATTGTGAGGGAACAGAGTCCATTTGGACCCCTGACATCAAGCCTGCCATATCCTTCAACATCGTTTGCCAAAGCAATCTGAAGCAAGCTCTGCAAACTTGGTAGAGCTGCAATAACAGTAAAATTATTTTATGTCGGACTGTTATAAAAGCACCCCATGAGAATGATTTGCTGGTACTACTGGCTGCTGATAAATTTGAACTTGTCGATTGAAAATGAAAAACTCTGTATCTTATGAATTATTTGAGTTGTTGCAAATCTTGGGGATTGATTGGGGTTTTGTTTGGTTTGATTGGGACAATTACAGACAGGTTTAGTTCTAGTAGCGTTTGAAGGAAGTTTAACACATTAAACCCAGAATAATTTCTCAATTGATTTAGTGGTAGTCATTCCATTTATCCATAAGACTGTTGAATATCAATGGAAATACCACACAACATTGGCTACTACATGTGTGTCACGGTGTTGAATAAACCTTATGCATAGCTTACTTCCAATAAAAATAAAATATAAAAATTAATTTCTTTATTGAAGTTAAAACTTTTAGCTGGAATGGCAATTGCTTGAGTCGACAACATGTTGGATTTTTAAAAAATCAGCAAAAACTCTTCAGAAATCTCCATAGGAGATGTGACTGCTGATAATGTTATATAAACAGTGGGGTGGAATGGGTGGAGATGTGCACTGTTCAGTCAGTTTTCTTAATCTAGAATGAACAATATGTTGCCGCCAAGCTCAATGGAGCCTGACAACCCATGAGGGCTGCAGGCAACTCAAAAATCAAGCCTGGAAATAATTTCTATTGTGTTAGATTCTGGGACCTAATTCCAGATCTAAAATCATGAAACATGATTTCCACACTCTGAGGGCAAAAAGCAAACACATAAATATAGAAGGGTTTTGAGACAGAGGTGGGAGACAGAAGTTGTCCTTATGTTTGTGTTTTGCTTTATTTTTTTTACCATACTTATAAAATCAACAGGTCCATATTTTAAGAGTGACATCCAAAGCCGAAAAACTTCTGAAAAACTCAAGATTTCATCTGTGATGAATCACTGAAATGCCATTTAGCCAATAAAGTTCTCCATTTGCTGACACTCTGCTTCACAAAAAAAAAAGTTTGTGAATGAGTTATGTGGTTCCACGAAGGAATAGGATGTGGACCCTTTACAGTAGCTCATTTCTTGGTTGCTCATTTCACAGGAAAAGTGCTGATTAAAATTATTGAATTATGTTAATGTAGTCTTGGCTGAGCACCATGAGCCTGTTGTAGAAAACACTGTTGAACTACAAAACAAAAAAAAAGCTTCCTTGGTGGTGGTTCTTGTTGCTAAACAAGCAAACAGTGAATTGATATCGATATTATTATCAGTGATTTATGTTGTTCAGGCACTAAAGCCTGGCCTAGACTGAGTTGGATGAAAAAATGCATTGTAGGGCGTGAAAGATTTATTAATTTTTAGAAATCTTTGATTGATATGTTTTTTCTTTCTCCCCAGACAAGTAGGGTTTCTTTGCTTCAGTAGCTTAAAAATGGATTTAATGCTGAGAATTGTGCGCTGGAGGGGCAGGGCATGAGGATGTGTTCATGTGAAGCAGTGTCTGTTTTCCCCAGAACATCTTCCTCATTGGAGACAGGCAGGATGGAGGTTGGTGTGGGAAAGCAGGTAGAGTTCAAAGTCCTGTCTGAAACCACCTTGTGGTTCACCTCGTCCCCAAACTGGTTTGTGCTGGCAAGGGTCATCAGAACAGGAGGTTGATTTGGAGCACATTCTTCCTCACCCTCCCTCCCACTTCTCCCATAAAAAGTGTCTTAAATGGATAGCTTCACTTGTCCTGGATGTGTAAATAATGCAAGTACAGAAAGCATTGTCCCTGTTTCCAGGAGATTAGTTGTAAACAGATGCCTCGCACCTTGATTACTAACTTGGAGCGGTCTTGTCAGGATCAGCAAGGATCTTGTGGACTACATCAAATTAAATTGTTTGGTTCAATCGGCTTTGCTAAAACTGTGTTTTCATTTATGCATGTAATATATCTAACATTACCAAACCGTTTGTATTTGGAGTTAGTATTATCTATGCCTATATGAACATCAAAATCACTTCAGTTAAGCCTATGAGAATACTTGCATTTAACTTAAAAAGATGTTATGAGAGTTATAGTTTTTTCGTTGCTTTTTTAACAATAAATAAAAAGTCCTTCATCACCCATGTAGCACTGAAAACAAATCAAGGATTGCTTGATTGGCTTTTAGTCACCACCATATGCTTTTTTCCTTAGCAAAGGGCAGTAGGAAATTATTGCATTACACAAGTGGAATTTAAAATGTTGCTGATATACTTAAGGATTCTCTTTCCTGAGAAGAATCATTATGTATGATCATGCTCTTTAAAAATGTGATTACAACAGTTGAGCAGATGGTAGACACTTGGGGTCAGCTCTAAGGAGATGTGTATTTACAGTGTATTAATAATGGTTTAAACTTTCTCATAAATAGATGTTGATTAATTTTAAATCCATTTGTAGAAACCTAGCATTGCCAGACTATTTCCTGAAAGCACAATACAGAGTATGATAAACACCATCCGTTAACCCAGACTAATGTACTCCACACGTTAAAAAAATTCACTAAAAGGATTAATGTAATTTTTCAAACATGAAAAAAAACAGATTGTATATTTCATATGTGCTTTGAGTGTTGAATTTTTGACAGTCAACTCTTTTCGCTGATAGAATTATGTGGTTTTATCCTTTGCTGTAACATACTTTCAATAATTTAGATTTAATTTTATATTCTGTTTGGGATTTCTTTTTCACTTTGTCACACAGCTATTTCATACCATTGAGTGGAAAACAGATTAATCCAATCAGGTGAAACAGCAGGAGGGAAATTTAGGAAAAACCTGTTTTAAAGGCAGGCGGGCATAATTTTGCTGGAAAGAAAGAGCATTAAGCAGTGATTCTTAACCTTTGGCATGTTTTGACCCTGTACTCTGGGTTTGGGCCATATAGTCATACAGGGCCTTTCTACAATCCTGACACCTGCTTGGAATCCCCAACCTAAAAGTCTTTGGGCTGAAATCTTGAACAGTTCATGTCAATAAGAGTTTGGTCATGCTTTAGTGGCAGGGAAGAGGTACACATGTACATAGATACTTACATAGTTCAGATACAGTATGTAAATACTCAGAGATGTATACATGTTTGTAAGTCTGCGTATGCAGCCTGCAACCAAGCAAATGCAGGAGCACATGCTCAGTGACTTTAAATAACTTTCTGAAATTTAAGAGCAATCAGATCGAAAACTCAACCAACAGCTGATGCCACTTCACCACCAAGAAAAATATGAACCCCAAATGTAGGTTTGCAACAGGGTTATTTTATTTTTTTCATAAAGGCTTATTGAAGAGAGATACTTCTCATAGTAGAAAATATTAAACATTGGAGAATTTGTAGGCCAAAAGGAAAAAAAAAATTGATCTTTAATTACTATGAGACAGTTATCACAGTCATGAAATTTCATGAAGTGATATGCTTTAATATTGGAGTTAGAGGGTGAAGAATTGACATTGAGCTTGACCTGCATCTACAAATATTTGTGTATAATTTTGTTGCATAAAAATGTATAATTCCAGTAAATTTTTCTTCATAGAGTTCCCTTCCTTTTCATCATTTATCTGTTTCAGAAGGATAAAGCCTAGAAATTGCCTTTAGAGCAGTAAATGTAGGAATTACAAATTTTGGCATGAGCTGTTTTGACAAGGGCCATAAAACTGAGGCAGCCTTACTTTTAAGCAGCAAGAAAATTACTCTTTTTCGTGTTTGGTTGAAGTCTGGTTAATTGTGGACTTGATTTAATGTTCCAAACTCACATGTAAAATTTGACTCTGTCTCTGCCCTCCTATGAAATGGATAGAAGCTAAGGATGAGGGAAAGTTCAGATTGTGTGTAAATATCACAACATAGTCTGAAGAAAGTAGTCACAGGTGCCAAAAAAAGTCTGAGAGAGACAGAAAGATTGAACCTTTGTCATTGTAAAGCTGTTGTTTTTATGCTGTCCCCATCAGTAAAGCGTCTAAAGGCACATTTTAAAATTCCACTGAACTTAAAAACATGCTTAATTCAAATAGGTTGGACTTCAGATTACGCTTATATCCTTTTGCTGTGTTGGCACAAAGGAATCACTCTGATATTCTTGTGAGATGTCTTCATCTTTCTGCCCATGTCCAGTCTGTTTTTCAGCTCAGGATGCTTTCTACTCTGATCTTCGTCTTACATTTCTATATAGTTATGCATACTCTTTTTTTTGGGGGGTGGCTAATGTAACTTTTGAGAATTTGAATGCTTTGAAGAAATTGCCAGTCTGATGTCTATAAATCCTACCTCTTTTCAAATTCTGACAATCTTTGCACTCTGCATTTCAAAAACCAAACAGTCTCTAAACCTCATAATGAGGCTGTGCTTCCTAAAGCACAATTGTATAAGATCTGCAAAAATTGTACAACACTCCAGTATTCCCCCTTATATCTTAGCAGGAGTTTTTAGCTAATTTCAGTGCCAGTAATGATACTTTGGTGCTGTACTCATGCATTGCTGGTGTCTTTTTTCTGCTGTATCTTTTGTGTCTACAAGTGAGAATGTTCCAGCTGACCAGCTTCTGAGGATGGCTTCCTCCATTGGTGAGCGATTTGGATCAAACAACTTTTGTACAAACACCCTGTACCTTTGAGGTACAATTAAGGTCTTCAAGATTAATTTTCAAATTGGGGAAATTGAACTCCTCTTGTCCAATTATCATGGAACTGTGTATTCGTGTTCTTTGTATTCAGACTTTTAAGAGTTTCTCCAACTTGGGAGCTAGAACTGTGAATTGCCTTGTACATTCAATAAATACCTTTTGCCATACTGGCTTTAATATCATATATATGAGCTCTTTGTGATATATGCAAGAGAAGGACAGCTTTGGTTTCATTCACAGTCATACTGTGTGTAAATATGGAGAGTTCCTATTTATCCAAATATATTATTTCCTAATACTCCTAAATTCATTTTTTCCCCAAGCCTGTGCTTATTTAGCCATCCAAATTTTGTGTTTTTACAAAAAAACCCAAAAAAACTGTAAAATCTGTACTTAATTTGTAACCCACTGGCCTATTCCTTTTAGATTGAATTTGAGTAGATAAGTTGGAGGTCAATTTTTCAGTCCTTAATAAGCCTAAATCAATTTCACACTTTGTCAAAATATTCATATCCTGTTAAATATTGTCTGAAATACTTAGAGTGGTATTAGCATCTCTGGAAATGCCTTGTTTTGAGCGCTTTCTGAACACTTTGCCTGAAGTGATTCTATTCCAACCGATTACTGATCACATTTATCAACTGACACACTAAAACACGTTCCAATACTTTAATTTCCCCAGCATGTTTTGCTGTTCTGTGCAGTATCTTCATTACTGCTTGATATTCCTAAGTTCATTACTACATAGACCAGCTATGTTAAAACAGTGTGTTTGTATTTTTGGAAGCAAAGAAAAAAAAGCATCAAGTACATTAGTGAAATGCTTCATGGTGACCTCTGTTATGCTTCTTTTGGATCCGTTAAAACTGCTCGTGCACAGTAAGTGTCATAAATACAGGACAAGTGGGAGCCCGTGGCAGCCCAGAGTATGCTTGATGCTAAAAAATTAATTTTCAGGTGTCCTTGAACTCTGACTGCTGATGGTGCTAAGTAGTCCTTGACTGAAGTGTCCATCTGTTGCTCATGGCTATAACATCGATGTTCCAGCAGTGCACAGAAGCACTTACTCTTGCTCTCTTAATGCAAGATGGTAGCAAGAGCGTGAGAAGTTTCATCATTTTGCATCTGCTGCAGTAAAAAGGAAATGTTTGACTTTCTGCCCAGCATTGCTAAATACAGAAACTTGGAAAATAGGCATGTAAAAATACCCTTTCCCTTGAAAATGCTCTGTGATGTTATTTCCCAGGATATATGGGTTGATCTTTGGTTTTAATAATATGGAGAAGGGAATTTTTTTTTTGCTAAAATATACGTGTGTTTGAATTAATTGTTTAATTTAGTCCGATGTAAATTGTAACTAGGAAGTGCAAAGACCTGGGTAACTTCTCAGAGATCCAGCAATTAGAGAGTGACATAATGGTACTTTGATCTCTGTTTGTGTTCCCCATTTTCTTACTTCACAAGAATTTGGTGAATGCATCTTTCTAGAACGTTTAAAGCTTAATATTATACATATCCTAAGTAATACCTTATGCTGCTTAATACCATATGCAAAAATTACACTTCCATGGACTTAGACCTCAGTTCAGCAAAGCTGAATGATGTGTTTGGGGACAGGGTTAGAACTCTGGCACAAAACTCCACGGGGTTATAGAGGATGTTTTGTCTGTACTTCTTTGAGCCTCAAAACCCAGTCAGGACACTTACAGCATTTATCCATTCATCTTTTCTGAAGATCTGAGCTCATATTGATCACAAAATATTTTGGTTTTGTTCCTGTGCATTTTGGGTCTGTTTGAAAAGCTCCGATATGGTAAGGCTCCCACAGTGATGGTAGAGGTCATCTTTGTTGGGAGGGTTTATGGACAGGCATAGTAATACCATGGGTCTGGAAAACCAATGGACCATGAGTAGCAATTCCCCTTGTCTAATGCCTGACAGTTTGGTGCTACCTTTGTTTTTTATAGCAAATAACCTGTGGCAGAATAAAGTTGATGGCTACGTGGTACTATGCACACATATTATAAATAGCGCAGTTCTCTTAGTTGCTCATTAGTAATTTCCTGCACGGTGGATGCAGCGCTCGGACGAAACTAAGGCACATAAATCTGACTCAGGTCACTCACTTTATTAGGATAGGAAAAATCCTGAGTATGTTGCAGCAGAAATTCAGCCTAATGCAAGTAGCAGCTGAAAGTGTTCTTTAAATCCCACAGAGATTTGGTTTTTTGAACAATTTTGGGGGGATTAGAGCACTATGTAGTCTGAAAGCAAAGGCAAAGTATATGAGTGCCTTCATTGTTGTCCCAGATGGCATGACTTAATTAAATAAAATATCTGTGCTGCTTATGTGTTGATGTCTGACACTAGCGCTGGGCCAGGCTTGCAAATAACTGTGGTTTGCTAATGTGTGGCTTTTCAAACAAAATCCGTATTAGCGCTCATGAACCGTGAGCAGTAATGTGGCCTGAGCTTGGGGCACAAGCTGGGTACTGAGCGGTGAACAGAGAGAGGCTTAAAGGAGGAATTCAGCAGCCTTTCAGAAATGGTACATTTGGGGTGGAATGTACTTACCCTAAAATCCTAAAAATCAGCCTGATGAAAAGGAAAAAAGAAAAAATTAGCATCTTTCGTAATAGTTTTTAACTTCTTTCAGGTGTACCAAGACCTTGGTCGCCAGCTGTTCTGTTTCAGTGGGGAGCACAGGATGGAGACATGAAGGGTGGGAAGAAACTGACCTTGCTCTCCCACAGTCTCAGTACCAAGATGAGCGGGTGGGGAGGGCTCAAAGATGGCACCAAGTCATCCTTCCACCTCCAGGCACCGTGATCATCTTAGGCTCCTGATTTCACTGTGCCATCACAGCTCCCAGCAGGACACTGCTGTCCCTCAGAGAAAGCCAGCCTCCTTTGCATCTGGTGTTGCTGAGGTGCCGAGGGACTGCTAGAAGTTCCTCACTGAGGACCGCTGAGGAAATTGCTCTGCTCTACAGCAATAAGATCTCTTCTTCCATACAGTGGCATTCCTCCTCTCTGTGGCCTCTGCTCGCCACCAGAATTTGGGGGAAGGATGCCCAGGGAAGAAGCCACTTCAGATTGCCAAAGTGATGGTGTTTTTCCCTCCATTCCCCCAAAGTATGGTAAATATCGAGGTTCGATTCTCAGCTGTGATGTGTGAAGTTACTCTGAAAAGATGCTGTCTGAGGAGCAAAAACAGACAGCATATTCATGTCTAGACTAAAGCATGTGCAAGTTTCCAGGTTGGAAAAAAGGTCCAAAGAAAAGTGCTGAAAGAAGACTAAGTAGAATTTACCCCTGCCACCTGCAGGTGACTGAGAATGTGAATGACGCAGCCAGAGCAGGAGGAGATGGGAAGAATTTGTTGGGGGGGCAGGTAGAAGAATGGGCAGATGAAGTGAGTCACCACTGACAGCAACTGGGATCCAGCTGTGATTGCTGGAGAGGCTTGTTTTTGAACAGAACAATCATAACTCTATTTTTCTTAGAGCAAATAATCTCGAGTTGTTAGAGATACATTGGCTGTTACTTGACTAGCTTTTGGCTTTGCAAATGAGTTTTGAATCAGGCATACATCTTTGCAGTCAAAAGTTGTAGAAAAAGAAATCCTTTACATTCAGTTTGGTATTTTCCACATTTTGGTTTCCTTCATATGGACTCCAAGAAAGGCTTTATCTTTCAATTCTGTCTGCAAAACTGAAATTTGGCCTATCAGTGCTTTGGATGTACAAAACTGAAGCAGAAGTGTGCCTGTGGTTCAGAATGGATCTTGCTAATGGGTCTGAGCTAATCACTTCTAATATTTGCCAGGTGGTTTTCCATATCTCTTGGGGAATACATGTCGGCAGATATCAGACCTACCCAAACCAAGTCAAAAGCCTAAAACTACCCTTTCAATGAAAGCAAGCAAATTTAAAATATCGATTCAAGGGCATGGTTAAGGGATGTATCTGAATTTTGATTCCTACTTAAAAATCGTACAAATCTTGCATGAAGCAGAGATGATTGCCATCGCACCACCTGGAAACTGAGACATTATTCTTTGGTACTCTAATGTTTATATCACTTCTAAAGAATATTGACAAATCTAGAGCATTTCATCCTATTATACATTTCCTTTTTAATTACTAATGCCATTTTATGCAAATAAATTAATAGCTGGTCATATTTTGATGGCAGTTGATAAAAAAACAATGCAGCAAACCTTCAGCTGGGCAACAAAACAGCATTTGTGATGGGTTTTCCTTCTCACTTTCTAGCTTTGCCCATTTTCAGTGAGAGTGACTTAGGTTGCAGTCTCTCATCCCCTAATGCCTGGAAACACGTACTGAGCTTAACATATTTGCCTAAGTTGCATTTACTCAAATATAATTTAACCCTAGACTTAAAGGACTGTTAAGGGGTGGGTTGTTTTTTTTTAAACAGTATACTTCTAACCTTAGAATCAATTAAGGAAGAAACAGGTTATGCTTCAGTGCTCAAACTATGAGGATTAAAAAGAAATTCTGACACAGAGGAAAGCACTCCAGAGAAGGCTGCCCCAAGGCAGCATTAATGTAAAAGCTGACAAGTCAATGCATACTTTCTTGCTTACTAATTTACTTCTTTCCGATGAAAAAGATCATGGCAACTCCCTCATCACACAGTACACATGGATAATCTTGTGGGTAAAATAAAATATGCCTTGACCTCTTGCACTTTTTCTCAACTCTGGTTCCTGAAAAATTGAGTAATGAAGTATTTTATAGCAGTGCATATCTCCACATTGTTAGTTAATGGTAATATTGAAGAGGTAGTGCAAGTATCCTGTAGTGATGTGTGCTGTATATAAGGACATACTACACTGAAGATATAACAGTAGCATCTCTAAATCACCTGTAAATAATTACAATAGGGTCTGTACATCAGAGTACATACAGCTGAGTTTGTTTACTTTTCTCTGTACAAACTCGGTCCCTGTCATTTTTTCCTGACTAGTCCAACTACAACATTCTGTTTTATTCTAGTCCTAGTAATATTAAAAGCTAGTGAAAGGATGAGAACGCCAGTGGGGCTTTACATGGATTGGTAGCCATTTATTCTTCCATTTAAGTATGTAGATAGTATTATTCTGATCATTTTGAAAGTTAGAGAGAAAATAAATAGCTGAAATAATAGAAGTAGATTGCTAGTAGGAAATTCCTGTGCTTTACATTTTATATTATTGAATTTGTAATGCAATATTGCATAATCCAGCTGAGTTAGAATAGTACCTTGTTTCTGCTATGAGTCTTGAACTATGTTCTAACACTATCATAGCTCTTAGTGTCTCTACTGCCTAAGGAAGAATGAGCAAGATACTCTGAGACTGCTCGGGGCATTTTTTGCAGGCAAAGAACCTGCTGGCATCAGATACAGGGCATCAGGGTACCAGGAGGCACTTGTCTACTTCTGCTTCAGACCAGAGCATTTCTAAAACAATTCCCACCAAAGATTTTGCAGTTTGGAAACCCAGTCTCTGACGACATAAAATAGCTTTATTTTTAATTCCTTTTTTTTTTTTTTTAATTTTCTCTTTTTCTCCTTTTTTTTTCTTCCTTTTTTTTTTCATGGAGAGCTCAATGTAATATGGTACAGGTTTTTTTCTCTAAGTATGGAGTGGTAAAGACTGGCTGCCAAAATCACTGAGCTTTTGTCTCTCCAGTGATCTCCAAAGATTTGTCCTCAAATCTCAAAAAGGTAGACTTCATCATGTTTCTGAGGCCTTTTGTCCACGACACTGAGCTACAAAGGTCTTCGAGCATTCAGCAAGTGAGGGCAGGTGTTACACTGCATGTCACTAGCAGTAACAGATTTTGGGAAGTGATAGAGGTTTGGGGTTTTTTGCCTGGTCAGCTTTGCTTTGCTACCTAATAAGAAATATTGACATGAGGCCCAACATTAGCTAGAATTTTATTGTAGAAGAGTAGTGATGGGCAATCAGAAGATTACAGCATGAAAAGAATACAGCAGAGGAGAAATAGAAACACTGAACCCAGAATTTGTTTTCGTGTTTTAGACTAAAGTTCTAATGAAAAAACTTGCAGTTTGGTTAACAGCATAGTATGTCAATTTGGATCTGCTCCAAGGCTGCAGCTGTAGAGAGTGTAGCTGGATTACACAACTCCCAAGTCCATGTGTCCTGGGAGCACTGGGTCTGGTGTAGACTATGCAAACTGAGGAGACCCCTGGACATTTGCCTTGTGTGTGCTACCCTGATGCCGCTTTGGGCACCATAACTACACGTACCAACCTCATGGATGCTCTACCCAGGCTGGGGTAGAGTTGATGGAGCTGCTCAGGGAAAAAGGACCTGGGGATGTTGATCAACAGTGGGTGAATAGGAGTCAGCAGTGTGCCCAGGTGGAGGAAAGGGCCAACAACATCCTTGCCTCTATCAGGAACAATGTGGTGAGTAGAACTTGGGAGGTGACCATCCTCCTGTACTGGGCACTGGTGAGGCCCCACCTCAAGTGCTGTGTCCAGCACAAAAAAGACATTGAGGTTCTGGAGCGTGTCCAGAGAAGGGCAGTGAAGCTGGTGAGGGGTCTGGAGAACAAGTCTTGTGAGGAGCAGCTGAGGCAGCTTGGAGAAAAGGAGGCTAAGGGGGAGACCTTCTTGCTCTCTCCAGCTCCCTGAAAGGAGGCTGTAGCCAGGGGTGGGTCGGTCTCTTCTCCCAAGGAACAGGTGATGGGACAAGAGGAAACAGCCTCAAGTTGCACCAGGGGAAGTTTAGGATAGATATTAGGAAAAATTGCTTCACTGAAAGAGCTGTGAAGCCTTGGAAGAGGTTGCCCAGGGCAGTGGTGGAGTGGCCATCCCTGGGCATATTTAAAAGCTGGGCAGACATGGTGCTGAGGGACATGGTTTAGTGGTGGGTTTGTCGGTGTTGGGTTGATGGTTGGACTCAATGTTCTGAAAGGTCCCATTCCAACCAAGATGAGTCTAGGATTCTATAACTAGTAAAATTAGAGTGGATTTGTGTTTGATGAAAGCAAGCTTGGATGTGTTGCAGTTGCACAGTTTATTTCAATGTGGACATGGAAACAGCTGCTTTTAAGGCTGGTTTGCTCAGCTGGCTCTGGGGTGGCTTATCTATTTGGGAGCAGTTTGTGATATTCTTCCTTTTTCTTAACCTTTGGAACAAGCTCTATTAACTGTGGTGGATCCTTTTGCCCTCTCCAGTGTAAATAAGGGTATCTCATACTGACAAAAGTTATTAAAGCCCTTCCAAAGCTTTAACAGGCCTGGTGGGGACTCCTGATTTCTTTTTAGCTGCCAGCTTTGCCCTGGCAATGACATTTTAATCACATATACCCACCAATGCCACCACCTTGTTTAACCAGACCAAGAGGCTACAGATCTGGTCATAATATTCCCCATCCTTCACAATAAAACATTTGTACTCAAGCTGTCAGTAAATGTTTCTATTTAACTAGTGATTTAGTGTCCTGGATTATGCTGAAAATACTGATGGTTTTCTGAAAAGGCCAAACAACTTCTTATATTGCATCCAGTATTGCTTTGAATACACTGGGAAGAGTTATCCAGCACTGAATGTTTCTGCAGACTTCTAATCATATGTTGGGAACACATTCAGAGGATGAAAAATAGCTTTGAAAGTTCTCAAAGTTCTCACATTTGAGCGAAGGCAAAGTAGATTTTATTATCCTTGCTTAGGATTAACAGTGCCCTTAACATAATTGGATTTCCTGATGTAAAAGCAAGGAGAGTCTGTCCCTTAGCAGATATTTACTTGCTTTTCAGGACACATTTTGCAGGTGATTTGTGGAGTTTTCACAATGTGCTTTCCATTAATCTTGGGATGAGTGCTGTGCAAATCCTTAATCAGCACTCGGGATATCTACCAATTATTATTTTTAAGCACAGAATTCTAGTAACAAGAGCTGTACTGATTGGTAGAAAATCACTTATTTATGCTAGTTATGTAGAAAAGTGTTAACTCTCTGAAAACAGATCCCAAAATATTTATATAAAGTAGTATTGTATTACAATTTACCACCGCCTTCCCAAACAACAACAAAAGGTAAAAAGAAATATTCCCATCTCTTTTTAAATAGTATGAGTGAGGTAGGCCACCTTGTTTTGGCAGTACCTTTTGCTCCAAAAAATAGACTATATTTTACCTCCTGGGAGGTCTGTACCACTCCACTCACTGCAGCCAACTCATGATCATTTGCTCTTTATAACAGGAGCATTTTCTAGTGTAAAGCAACATAAAAGTGAAAAGTGCATCTTTTAAGGATTGATAGTTGAAGGTTATATATTGGTATTGATATTCTTTAGAACTAAATATTCCACAAATTATCGTGGTTTTTGAAGGGTAACTGTTGCCATTAGCAAAGTAATGCTGGGGGCCAGGTTTTGTCACTGGGAAGATGCCATTAAAATGAAGATGTTGCCAGGGTGTGAAAATATCAGAAAGTCCCAGCTTTAGGTGTCTGACAAAATAAATCCAAACTGTCTAAAGACACAGTTTAATATGTAGTGTCCTAGGAAATGACTGTGTTTAATCATATTTCAATAAATTCACTTACGTGATGAAAGTATGTAGGCATTTCTTAAAAATCCTGCTACACCTCAGTCTACAACTTCAGGTATAGGTGCAGTATTTAGGTACAAATACTCTTGAAATCTTCCACCCACGGCCTTGATTTTGCATTCTTCTATAGAGAATCAGTCTACACCATATCGTGCTCCTCTTTCATTGCAGATGGCTGAAAACAAGAGATAATTGAATAAGTGGAGTAGCTGATCATGGTTTCTGGGTATGTGCATTTAGGAACAATTCAAAGGCTGTTGAGATTGGTACATCTTTGCATCGACCTTGCTGTGTTTTTAATTCAGGTCTTACTCTCTCCATGGATGGAAGTGTTCATCACAAAGTGCTGCTTCAGTCCCAGAGTTGTATTTAGAAAAACTTTAAAATGTTGTTTATAGTGTTATTTTACGGCCTTTCAGAAGACTGAAGTAAGATACATGCCCTGAAGCAGTACGTTACACTGCTAAAGAACTCCCTCAGGAAGAGATTCTGCAAAAAAAAAAAAAGATAGATAATAAAAGATATTTAAAATACAAACGATTCTAAAAAAATCCCCTTTAGGGAACAGCTACTAAATATAACATGGTTCTTTATTCCCCTGAATGGTTTTAGAAATGAGGGTTTAGTTTAAAATATGTTATTTTTGACACGTTTGCATGTGTAGCTGTAATCCCAAGGAAATTTTCAGCAGTAATAAAAACAAAAATAGAAATAACCTGAGTACTATTTCTAACTGTAAAATAAAAAACTTTAAAAGGCTCAATGTATAACACAGTGTAAGCATTTTATTAGCCTTTACTTTATATAACTTGTTGCTAAACTTTGCATGTAAATTAATTGGTCCTTCACAGTGTAGACTGCAGTGATTTAAAAAAAGCACAAAATTTGGAATTTCAATAAACGTGAAACATATGCTCTGCTACTTAAGACCTGTTCTTGTGGTTTGTAGATGATACCAGGGCTTCTAATAATAATAGCAGAACCGCACAGAAATGAAAGAATGATTTATTTTAAACTGCTTCATGAAGACAAAAACTACCAAATAGCTAGCAGATTCTGCTGTATTTTACTGCTCTGTCTCCCTGGGTACTTGCACTTAAGTAATTTACTCAGTTCCCAAATTACAATAAATCCTTACCGTATCAGGAAATAGTATGTGTAACTCCTTCTCAAGAAACTCGTGGAGCATGGCAGGAAGGGAGGCTCTTGGGCTTGGTGCCACTACAAAGAACGCTTCACCAACACAGGGTATGTAAAATCAAAATTCTTTCTTTTTCACTATGCATTGCCATCTAGTGGCGTGCCGCCCCCCACCCCCCCATGCGTCTCCGCAGGCAGGGTCTAAGCGTGGAAACAGCTAACTCCTCCATGTCATTTGTCCTCATTGTGTTTCTATTGACGATGGTGCAAGGATCTGCTAACTGCATTGATTGTCACATGCATATGCTCCAACATTTCTTTTATTTTGAATAAAGATTCATGGGAGAAAAGAACTCAGGACAAAGGCAGTATGAGCAGAACCACTGGCTTCCACTTGCACTGTGATAACCCATTTGGTGCAACTACTGAAGAAATAGTTGGTGCCAGGTTTGCATGTTGGCATGATTTCCTCCCAAGTACAGTAAAAAATTATCATTTATTACAGTAAAAGAGTTGGATCATAATTCTTGGCCAAAATTCTTTCTCCTGGAAGCTGCGATGACACTGTGACTTTGTTGGTGCTGATGAAACCATCCCAATGAGCTGTGGAGTAGTGGTAGCCAGTTTGCTCCTGGAGCTACCCTTCATGTTAACATGGGCCACGCACTGGTGGAAATTCAAAGCAACTGCACCAACCTTGGTGAAAATCCCCTGGATTTTTATTGGTATCACCAAGAACCTTCCATTTGTTTAATTTCCAACATACCTACTTTGTACCCAAACTCTCATAACTTCAGTGAAGGGAAGTTTAATTAATAGCAGTGCTCCAAGGGGCTGGCCATTCATGGGAGATCAGGCAAGTAGAGTGCCACCTGCCAATCACATGGGAATCTGGAAAGATTTTTTCAATACTCTCCAACACTTCCTTCAATACAGGTCAGTAATGAAACCCTTCAATCATTTACACCAAAAGTATAAAGTCATTATACCAAATTATTTCCCACAAAGCTGCATTTAGGCTAATGAGAGTATTTAATTTTTATTCACATATATGTGGGAAAGAAACAAAGCCGCTGAAGTGCAATTTTTCTTAAGGTTGGTAAAAAATAATTGCTACAGTGATTGTTCGAAAACATTTCTGAAATGGGTTTGCTTAAAAAATGAGCCACACATAATTGTCTTACCTTTCTACTGTTACCAAACCTGTTCCAAAAAACCCAAGCAGATGTTTAAATGTTTGTTGTTTTCCCATACTGAAATAATAGTGCTGAAATTCTCTTTGTGCTGTGCCTTTCCATCATTACATTGCTCCACAACTTGCCGGCTGTCTCTTCAGAGAGAAGCACTAACGCTGTTCCTTTCAACGGCATTTTCCGTGGATTTTGGTGTGGACTGTCAATGGGAGGTGAAGGTAGGAGAAAATGCAGCCTTACTAGTATGAAGTAGCAAATATTGGGCAATTTTAGGGCTGTACATTATGGTGACTTCTGATGGTAAAGTGCATATATATGGAAGAATCTCAGGGAAGATAGTTGTAAGAAAATTTTTTAAAAGATATTAAAAAGTAGTAGTAACACTAATGGGAAATAAATGTATAAGAGGCAAATACAAATTTACTTTTCAGCTATGTTACTCAATACTAATTTTAGGTGGTGGCTTTTTGATCTTGCATTCAATTTTATTTTATCACAAAGCAGGAGAAAACTAAAGGAAAAAATACAGACAAAAAGAAATTTGAAGAATTCACTGACAAACTATGCCTCTCTGTCCAGAATTACATACTGGCAGTGAAACTGCAGAGGTTGTTTCAAACAAAAACCACTAGAAATTACAAAAATAGACTTTATCATCTATTTTTTATAAAAACCCTCTATGATCTGATTCTTAGCTGTTAATCAAAATGTGTTGATTTTAACTTTAATTTTGTGTTAACTAAAGAAAACCTTTGTAATTAATATTCTGTGGGTTTTGTATTGATAGATTGAGTAAATTTTAAGCATTTGAGACTAATAGAAGAAAAATCCAACACTTCGTGCTCTGTAATGGAGAGGTTATCATTACCAAGTAATGGGATCTCTAACTTCTGTATGGTTTAAGAGTAGGTATTTTACATAAGCTGCTGAACTGCTGTATCTGAGGGCTTCATATTTATTTAAAATTACTATTTTCAGAAATGTTATAAAAAATTGAGAGAATTTTCTGCTCACCTGAAGTTGGTGTTAGCAGCAAAGGCAGAAATCTCAGTACATAAGGGCTGAGCTAGGTTTTTGGAAACATAAGAGTGGAAAGCTGATCCAAACATCTTGTCATTTAAAATGCTTTAAAAAAAGACCTACAACTTCCTTATATATTTGAATAAGATTTTTGTGGAAAACATCAGTGTAAATCCAGAGAAGTTACTACTTTAGAGTAGCAGTATGTAGTAAACTTCCTACTTAAATCAGTTGGTAGATGAGCTCTCATTTCTTTAAAATATAATTATTCAAGTAATAAATTGTGCAAACTGAAGCATCACAACTTTTGTTATTGAAATGTATTTATATTACATATTTCTGGGTGTTGTGCTCATGAAGAAAGTGTGTATTTGTGTTAACAGCAGCTTGAGACACCAGTTGGCATGGTTCATATAGATGATGTTGCAGACTTGTTTGCACTGGGCTAATCTTGTTTCAGGTTCATAACATTTTTGTCTTGGGCTCTTTCGGCACCATTCACGTATGGAAAGATTGCGTCTCATGGAGAATAACCTTGATTGTGCTCTACACCTGCTTGCACTTAGGAAAAGAAACATTTGTCACTCTTATTTATGTAATTGCTTAAATTGCATTTTAATTTTAACAGCTTAAGTATGTTGGCGGAGAAAAATGTTTTCTGAATGAAAGTTTGATCAAACACCCAGGGAGACGGTGCAAGTCTTTCCATTGACTCAAGAGATTTTGTTTCAGGCATTTTATTTAAACAATACTCCTCTCAACCATGAGTGAGTAAAGTTACATGTTTTTCATTAAAAAAAAAAAAAAGAGCAAAAACGTTTCAAATGGCAATATTTAATATAATGTTTAAAGGAAATTTAGTGAAAATTAAATCTTTCCATTTTGTATTTTTGATGCAATTTTAAAATATAAAGAAATCTGCATTTAGTTCTTTAAAAAGTAATATATCTGCTTGAGTATTTCAAAACTCAATTTCTGCTTGCTTGGATTAGATTCTGTTGGAGTAAACTCAGCAATTGCTTAACTTCTTTTGTGTTATTCTCCATTCCCATTAATAGGAATAACACAATACCTATACTCAGCAATTCCCATCACTGTGGGCTCTTAAATAAACATTAGGAAATATTAGTCTCAAAGTTAAAGACTCCATTTAGCACATCACCCAGCTATGTGTTTTATATTTGCAAGAAGGAATGGCAGTCCCCGGTTTTTTTGACCACTCATTTACACTAATACTCACAGGCTTTCCTGGCAAGACCCTTTACAGAGCAGAGCAGGTTCAAAATGTATCAGAGCCCTTATCACCCAAAGTAAACATTCAAAGCATATTTCCCCTTTGCTGAAAGATTTACATTAGTTCCCTGTTAGACAGCGTATCAATTACAGCGCTGCCTTTTCTGCGTGGCACAGGGACGAACTTCCCCTTTGCTGCCACCCCAACCAACATTTAAAGCACAGATGTTATAAAAGGTGGATTTGGCTACATTTATTTAAAAAAAAAAAAAAAACAAAACCTCTTTAAAAGTGTTTAGGTGAAATCCTGAAGGTGTTAAATCACGCCTGTGGTGACACTCTGAGGTGCAGGCTTTGATGCCCTCGGTTGTGCCAAATGGTACAACACACTCCAAACTCTTCCAAAAGCTTCACCAGTGATACTGTGTACACAGCACTTCACTGATCTGATAGAGTCGACTTTGTCTGTCCCCGAGATATGTGATCCCGGCCTAATCTGAGCAATAATTCAGGGGATATATGTACTGATGAGCAAGCATAGAGGGAAGTTACATTTTAGATAGTCGAGCCTTCAAAGTGCAAGATTCGGCAGCAATTCCCTGTCTGTCAGTGTGGACCACGTGGCAGCTTCCTGCGTGATGCAGCTTTAGGTCATTGCAACATTAAACATAATATCTCTTCCTCAAACACATACCAGCTAAAGGAGTCCGTCACATTTTAAACAGCTGCTGTTTCAAATTCCAGCCATTTGACTTTTGACGTGATGTTTTTGGCTATGAAATTCCAACACATAACTACTAACTGCACTTTATCAAGTAAATACTTGCTGGACACTTCAAACCTAATCATTTTGATCTACCTTAATCAAAATTTCTGCCTAGTCTGCCCAGTTCCTTGGCAAACGCTGCAGCCAGCTATGCTGATATGTTAATGTATAAAGCTCTGCCATACGTGAGAAGCTGTTGTAGATTAGGACCTTCAAGAAAAACACAGGAACTAAACTGTAGGGTCTGACTTCCACCTGTCTTCTAACTCTGCTGGCTTCCCTGATGTTCTCAGGCCAGGGCAGAATAATAGAATTTGTGCAAAGTTGAGGGGTGGCAATAATAAATAAAATTTTCATGTGTATGAGGAACACTCCCCTGTGAGGCATCCACAAGGGGAAGAAATACGCCTAATTCCTACACTCACTTGTTCAGAAAGACCTCAGAGACGTCACTTTTTTAGGATTTCGGCACTTTTACAAAGTCCAGAGATATCTTGGAACAGGGGAAAAAATAAGGATAAAACATAGTAGAAGGGAATGGTATGGTTAAGTAGCAGGAAGCACAATCAATATTCATTGAGCTCATCACAGAAAACTGTGGACCCAGGAGGTATAGACTTGCCAAAAGTGATTTTGCTTTCCATAATGCAGTTCTTAAATATGGTTGTTCTATTAATTCTATATAAAACAGCAAAATATCCCAGTGTAGGGGGTTTGGTTTGGTTTTTTCTTGGGTTTTTGTTGTTGTTGTTGTTAGGGGTATTTTGTGTGTTGTTTGTGGTTTGTGTTTTTTTCTTAAATAAGAACAGGTGCTTTTACATGAGATTCTGGATTAACTGTGAATCTTAGTCCAGTATTTTCCAGTTTGGCAAATAATGACGTGATGGTATAGTGTCTGGAGCCGTCGTAACCCAGGTGTCAACAGAACATTCATGGAATCAACTCCAGTTTGGGACTGAATTAATTTTTCATGTTGATAGCTGTCTGCCACTTGAAAATATTTGTGTTGATAATAATTTAGCTTTAGCAAAATGTGAGTTAATAAAACGACAGCCTGACATTTTTGGTTACAAGAATGGTTTTGAAAATACTTAATTTATTTTCTATTGAGCTTAGCAGTAGAACATCTAAAGGATGGAGGAGCAGGATTTTACTCCTGCAAATATTCTTGGTCTTTCAGCAAGAACAATTGGAATATAACATCTTCAGGTTGCTTTTGTTTATAGCATTCATGGTGTTTCTGTGGCTGGTGACCCATTTGTCCTGGTCTCTCAGAAAGGGTTGCAGAAATGGGAAGCGCTGTCTTCCAGTGGAGATTGTTCTGAGTAAAATCTCATTTAATTCATGGTGAGCTGATTTATGGCAGGTTTGGTGTGGTTTTTTTTCATTATTGATGTTGGTAAAATTAAACGATGCATCATTGTTTATGATAGCTGTGTTATTTTTACTGGGAACTAATATCTGCAATAGTTTCCTGTCACTCTTTGTACTTGCCTTTTGCTTTCCTTGTACAGCAGTGGTGACCTTTAAGTCACAGGTGTCAGGGCAGATTTTTTTACAAGAATAACGTAATTAGTGCTCAAACCATATATGAGTACTTCTGTCAGGTGGCACACAGTTGAAGTTCCACTTACAAAAGTCATATTATACGGTATTGCTGATTGTTATACTGTAAACACGCTTCGTAGAGGCAATAGGAGTTGTGTATGCTGCTGCTTGGACTGGTTCTAACTGTGAGTTAAAGCCTTCTGATCTCTGAGCAGCAGCTTTGCCAGAGATGCTTAGAAAGAGGCTCCAGTCCATGAAGAGAATATTTGAGCTTTCAGATTCCTGGTTGTATAGCAAACATGTACACTCTGAAAGCAAACACCAGCCGTGAGAAACACAGCATGAGAGGTGCTTCATGGGCGTGAGGCAGAGAGGTCCTGATAAATACAGCAGCTAAATCTAAATTTATGATGTTCTAAATGCATTTCATCCCATAGAGTACAATCTTTTGGTTAGAAACAGTGCTGCAAGGATCAGTTCTTCTCCCGCTGCCGAGGAGGGGGTGGAAATGATTTCAAGAGATATGAAAAATCTTATTTAATGTTTTATTTATCATCCTATTCATACATATACACGTGTATATGTTTTTGCATACTTGCTGAAAGAATCAGTCTGCATGGAACAGTTATATTTCTGGAAGTTCACGGGTTTGTGTAAAAATGGAGCCTCGTAAAGAGTTGGCTGCATTTTGTCAGGTAATAAACTGCTCCCTTAATAATAATCAGCTCTGCCATTTCACCCAAAGCACGATTATGTGCAGTTTGTGTTCACAATATAAAAGTTTGTGTCAAAAAAATGGCAAAAAGTTACTTGTGCATTTCCAGAGCCCCTGAAAAGATCTCCTGTTAGCAGCAAAAGCAGAGAACAATGTTTCACAGGAAATGCTGGGAGAAACATCAAAATGTAAATTTAGATTAAAAAATCAAACCTTGTATAACTTGCTTATGTTTTCTGTCACAGCATAAAGGCCAAGTATGTTTGTGCTTTAATGGCTTTGAATGGGACTGCTTGGAACCAGGGATATATTTGGTCCAGTGACTGCATCAATGAAAAACCATGGATATGCAAGCTTTTCCTTTAATTCCTCATGCAAACTTTTCTTAAAACTTTTTATAGTACATGTCAGCCAGTAAAGCGGTAACGCAATACATTAGAGTAAAAGAATCCCATCCATATTTTGGACTGGAACTGGCTTGTGTTAGATTTCATAGTTTGGGGAAGCTTGCCTTCTTATTACTGAAGATTTTGCATGCGCTAAGCCAAATTTTGCTTGTCTTAATCAGGTAATTATCCTGCAGATTTCAGTTAGTCAGCTGCCCTGGTGAAGTCTAGCTAGTTTTTGGCACAGGGAATCAGAAGCAACAGCTTCAATATGACACAGCATTGGATTCCAGCTCAGAGAGGAGAGGCAGAAATGGCCACAATAATACTTGGGTGTCTCAGCACTGCTATTAATAAGTGCTTTAAGATGAGAAAGTGGGAACTTGGAAAGCAGGCCACCACATACTCCAATATAGACGTGGATTTAATACAACTCATTTGTAACTGATTATTGCTTGGAGGCATCACAGACAAAACCCTTAATGTAAGAGGAAAAAGTGTAGGCTGTCACTTTCCGTTCCAGACTTTAATTTCAATTGTATGAGCAGGAGCAGCTGCATGTTGCTATCAGGCGCATGAAGTTTTTAGTGCTAAAAAGGCAGCTGGACTGGAAATACCCCAGAAGTACATATCCATTTGTCTGGTTAACTTCAGCACTTAGACCATCAATCAGGTCAGCCTAAAGAAAAATGAATGACATCAGTCAAAACAATAGGATATCTCTGTGCAGTGATTAGCTCCGTGTAGTACAAAAACTTAAATAATTTGTTCTTTGAAAATGTGATGATTGATTGGCTTCCATTAGGCTTGGATTTTAAAACATTCCATGAACTCTCAGATAAAATGGCACTAAAATGTTATTGCAATAACCAAATAAATCATATTAGACTATAGTGTATATAAGTACTTTAAAACATTATAGATACTAGAATTCTGTGTATAATAAAAAGGTGAAGAATGTAATCCATGAATTTTTTTTAATGCTCTCATCTCACACCAGCTTTATCGTGGGCTGTTTTCAAGGATAATGTTCCTAAGGATATTAAATTTTGGGTTTGCTTTAATATATTATAAATGCATATGTAAAAGTTGCCGAGTTCTGGGTATGTTTGGTCAAAGGGAGGCATATTAAAGCTATCACTGTGCAGAATTTATCTGAGCTTTTGATACCAATGCTAGGCATTTAATTTGATCTCAGCCTTGCAGTCAGCTTGCATCTGAGAAATGCAGAGTTACCGTTTAAACACGATGCATTTTCCAGTATCGGGTTTTTTGGTTCAGTTCATGGTCCTGCAGTTCTGGCCAGAGAATCTCTGACATACAGTAATGTTTAGCCTTGAATCTCTTGTAGAGAAACAGAACAAAATCTTACCCCAATATGTAGGGTCGTTAACACTTGTAACGTATGATCATTCTCCTAATATATCACTTTTGCCTAATGACCCAGACTCTGCAGGCAAATAATTCTGCAACTCCTCTCTTCAAAACAAATTCTAGGCCCAACGCCTGCAAGATTGCCTAAATATTGTAATCCCTATGGTTCATAAATCAGAATACAAGAAAAAAAATCCCATCAAAAATGTTTTATTTCATTGTTTTAGGGTTTTGCTCATGCATCTTAAGCTGTAGTGTTGAGCTTAAGTAATTGTTGTCATTGTAAATCTTCAGAGAACTGAAGGCAAGCAGCATGCGTGCAATACACATGTGATTACTTCCAAAGCCAATAGGAAGTGCCTGGGTTTTATATTGTTGATCAATACTGTTTTGTAAGTTCTTCTCTAATGAGAGAGAATTGAGCATATCGAGAAGGTCCAGATATCTTCTAAATAGCCTTTGGAGGGTTTACATGTTTGATTACATTGACTACTGTCTAGATAGCAACACCTGTGATCTAGGTTATTGCTTCATGCTGGAGTACTGATCACAAATTATCACATTTCTACAATGAATGACAGCCTTTAGTGAAAGCATCGTGTTTGAGATTTTGTCCCACGCTCCAGAGGCCATGAAAGCTTTTAGCAGCCAGTGAGGTAGCCATGGGTAAGACCTCAGGTTCATCTATATGCATTTATAAAGTAATTGCTATTCAAGAAGCAGGCTGATTCAGTTCCCAGTTTCCAAATCTTAAGAAGGGAAGGCTCAGGCGGCTCTCAGCAGTGTGTGTAAACACCTAAAGGGACACCGTGAAAAAAGGTGGAATCAGGCTCTTCTCAGTGGTGCCTGGATGAGAGGTGATGGGCATAAATTGATATGCTGGAGATTTACAGTGAGGGTGGTCAGACACTGGGACAGGTTGGCCAGAGGGGTCATGGGGTCCCATCCTCAGAGATCATCAGCACCTGACTGGGTACATTCCTGAGCAACCTACTTGGCCCTTGCTCAAGCAAAGGGTCTGGGCTGGATAATATCCAGAGGTTCCATCCAACCTCAACAATTCTGTGACCATAAAGCAGAAATTTCACCGAAATGATATCTTCAACAAGAGATGACTAATTGCTAGTAATTACTGGCTATACACATTTACTAACTTAGATATATATGATGTGTAGCGTCACCAAAATGGATATTCCTGTCTTTGTATTGTAAAACCATATTCAATATTTATTAACTGATTTCTACAAACTGTATTTCTAATTTTGCTGCCTGAGTTAGGCTTGGATTGTCACCTGGACATCAGGGCTAGAATTTCTATTAATTTGTTCAGAGCAAGCACAAAGGCTGTGCTGTCAAATTAGGTTGAAGTGGGATGTAATCAATGCATCACCACCACATTATACAGTAAAGTATTGCATTCTGAATTAATATTGCTTATTGAAAGGAGTAGATGAAATATTAGCTCCTGTTTTAGAGAACCAATTTGGAGACAAATCTATATGTTATAGAAGCTAAAGAGTTTGGGTGTTTTTTTCAGTCTTTGTGAAATACCGTATGTGGAAATATGTTTGATTTCCTAGATATTGGTAAGATCAAAGCTAGATCTGGGCTGTGTTGAATTTCCTGATGGTATCTCCTGATAATATCTATTGCTGCTGGCTTACTTTTAAAATGTTTTTTCTTGGTAGATTATTTGGAATTGGGTGCTTTGAAGGGAAACAAGGAATTTGTTTGTGTATTTATCCATTGTCCCACTCAATGAGACTGCTGTGTCACCAACACTGGCTGCTCCTGGTGTTGGGTCTCACTGCCTATGGCTTAAGAAAAAAGATCACTTTGGCTCCTGCCATAACGTAGGGGAATTATTTCTACTGCCATGATAATTTGGCTTTCTCCTACCTTTCACAACAAATCCTCAAGTCCTATTATTTTACAGAAAACTTCCACTCTGTATGTATTATGTATGGCACAGTCAGGAATGCATTTATAAAGCAGTGGTCATTCTTAAAAGCATCATAGAATCATAGAACGGCTCGCATTGAAGGGACCTTAAAGACCCCCCAGTCCCACCCCCTGCCCTGGGCAGGGACACCTCCC
>BJBW01002309.1:0-28814 GCA_004320125.1 Scolopax mira | reverse complement strand
GGGCCAGGCTCTCACCACCCTCACACCAAACAAGTTCTGCCTGAGATCCCATCTCAATCTCCCCTCTTGCAGTTTAAAACCCTTCCCCCTTGTCCTATGGCTTTCTCCCTGATCAAAAGTCCCTCTCCAGCTTTCCTTGAGCCCCTTGAGGGACTGGAAGGGGCTCTAAGGTCTCCCTGGAGCCTTCTCCAGGCTGAACCCCCCCAACTCTCTTAGCCTGTCCTCACAGACAGCATCTCCCTGGGAAGGTGCCCAGACAGAAGTGGAGGGGTTCCTGGGCAGGGGGCTCTCCATAGAGCAATAGGCAGTGGCTGTCACCTGTCTTCTGCTGCTTCTCCATATTTAGATTTACCTGCAACAGGAGGAACCCAGATGATGGCAGGCAGCTCCTCAGTAGAGCTCCAACCCCAGGGACTACGGTGCTTCCAGGTGGGATTAGCTCCCACAACAAGGCATGGTAGAGCTGCTTCCAGCCAGCCAGAGGTGGAGAGGGAACTGCTGAATCTTTCCAGTCTTGCTGATGGTTCAGCAGGGCCTCCACAGGACTCTGCACATCCTTTTCTCCAGGGGCATCTAAGAGGGGTTCTGTGCAGAGAGGGCAGGGTGCCAGACTTCTTTGGAACATAGGTAGGACATTCTCAAATAAGAAAAGTAAAGATTTCAAGCAGTGTGCAAGAAAACAAATGGAAAATTGATTGTGATTACAGCCTGGTCATATGAAATACAGGTACCAGAAAAGCAACCAGAAATACATTAAAACATTAGGTGCAAAATCTTGCTGTGTCACATCTTTGATTGGAGTTCAGTCCATTTCCAGTGGGTGAGGCATCCTCTTGGGTTGGTCACAAAAATATCACAGAAGATATGTTGGTTATGCATCTGTTGTGCAAGAAATAAAAATCATCTGAGATATGTTACTAAATTATAAAGTATGTCAGGATGTGTTTTTTCTCTGCATGGAAAGTATTTTTAATTATAAAAACTATACTACTTTAAAATTGAGAACCTGGTGTTCAGATTCTATTACTAGTTTTCTTGGTATCTCAAGAATCATTCCACATAATTGTAGTTTGCCAAATGGCTGAAGTTCAGGAAAGGTTATATTTGGATTTTCACTATTATCTTCCATTTTCTCATGCTTCGTCTTTCTTCAAGTATGTAACTCCTTTGGGATGAAAACTTTCATGTTTGTTCGCAATGCAGAATGTTTGGGGGAGAGGTTGAAGGAGTAGGGCTGCCTAGCAGCCCTCAAATGTGAAGGCTTTCTTACAGTATTTTTTTTTTCTTTTTTATCATTGCATTTTAATTTTCCTAAATGTGTTTCTCTATTAAGTAGATTTATATAATTTATGCCTTTACTTAGAAGCCTTTAAAATTACTTTAATATCCTCCTTTTTGATTAGGTACATATGCAGTCTATTAAAAATTACATGCTAACAAATTTAAATTTGACTTTATTTAATTGTATTGAACTTTTTTTTGGTATTTATTTCCTACTTATATGTATATTCCACCATTCATTTCTATCCTAAGTTTGCAACCAATAACATGTACTTTCCCTTGGCCCCCTTCTGGCCAATGTTGTATCTGTCGTTTTCCCTATATGTTAGGGAAATATATGTTTCTCTATGTGTACTTGCTGTGAAGTGTATTGACCTAGACAGAAACATGACTATAAATATTTCTTATTAATCAACTTTTTTCTTTCTTAATCTATACCAATGCAGAAAAATTGACCAAAATGTTTGTAGCAAGTTACAAGAACAATAAAAATATTAGGAAATTTGCTATTTTTTTTCTTTCTGCCCAGTGCATTTTCTGATTGTCTTTCCAGCGTTGGCCGCAGCAGTCTGCTTTAACAGAAAGCATTTTGGTGATGCCATCTTCCTGAACTAAATCTGGTATTGCTTTAAAAAGTGATTTCTTCTCTCATCCCTCATGTATCCCCACATGGGTGCCACAAGAAATGTTCCTACAGTACTGCTTAGAGTAGCATAATCTCACTTTTCTTCTGGCCCTTGCTCTTCAGCGTGGTAGTCCTCCAGTCTCTGAGCTGGAAGAAAATATCAAATGAAATGTGTTTCCCTTTCAGTCCTGTGAGTGAGTCATGGCTGCTCATGTATGTGCTTTTGGATGTGGTTTTAATTCTCTGATTGGCTTTAACAGCTCTGGAAATTGGCCTTCCACTGTCTTACCCTTTGAGATAATGGTCCAGCTTTTAGAAAGTTACTCCAGGACCAGCTCATGCAGTGCCCTTTTCAGCACGCAAGGTGGACACAAAAGTAGGATTTCAATGCATGGTGTCTGCACAGCAGGGCAAAGTCCTGAGAGGTACTTATTTATGCACATATGGGACTGATTGGGGTTTCACTTTACCACTTAATGCTTTTTTTCTAATGCAGCACTCTTTGTTGCTCAGGCTGGATCCACTAATCCTGCTTATTGAAATCAATGTGTAGCACCCAACATATGACTGCACTGCACAGAAAAAAAAAGGAGGCTGAAAGACACGAAGCAGGGTATGGTTCTCCACAGTAGCATGAGCAATTGGCTGACATGGCAAGTTTGTCTCATCAAAGCTCCTCTCTACACATTTACAGCACATCATTTATTGCTGTGTGCTGCTGGACTTCCCTTTGACTACACAGAAACTTATGCAAGTTTTAGCTGACTTTCATATAAAGTTTTTAGATCCTGGTGGATGTCTAAACCCACTTCATTTTACATCAAAGTACTATCTCAACTTTTTGCTTTGATAGAAAAAGAGTTTTGGGTTTATCATATTATTTTCTTCCCTTACTGGGTTAACATCTTGTAGATATTGCAAATAGCGTAAGCATTTGGTTCTGTGATCTGTACACCTCAGTTTCCTGGACTAGACTCCAAAATTGCCTAAGTCATTTTGTGGAAGCTGTTTGTGGAAGTTTTACCCGGAGAGAGAGCTATCTCACAACAGCATCAGCTTAGCATTTTAGATTTGGTACTTTGTGTGTCTGATCCCACGTCTGAGCTTATAAAGGTGCTCAGAATTTCAGCGTAAAACTGTATGTGATTTGTCAGGAGTTAGTATTCAGCAGAACAGTTGGAAATTGGTTTTCACATTAAGGAACCCTGTTGCCCTTCAAGGGCAACTTTCTGCATCAATCACAGACTTTCAAGATTTTCTTACATGCTCTTCTTTTTTTTGTGTAAGGGCAATAATGCAATCCAATGAGTTTGTTAGCCCTGACCTGGTTAATTGGGGTAAAGAAAAATGCAGAAGCATAATAAGGGCTTTCCACCTTTGGTTTCCTTATTTTACCTAGGAAGGGAACCTAACTAATCCCAGGGTAACTGGAACCTGTTAAAGTACTGGATAGGATAATTTGCCCAGGAAAATAGGAGTCCTTTTACAAAACAGATAAGGAAAAATAATACCAGTGATTACACATTTTCTCAAAAACATCACATTCTGCTATGGTTTTGTTTAGGTTACAGCAAGGTTCAGCAAACGATTCTGTTAATATTTTCTTGGTGTGGACAAAGTTACATGGTTACAAGTTACATGGTATATAGGATAGTTGCAAATTCTGCTGAGATAGTTTTTAAGATTAAAAAATTAAAATACTGGCCAAGCTGTTGGGGAGACAGAAATCAAAGAAACAAGACAGACATGAGCAAGCCCTTCTGCATGCTTTCACATATGAAAATTCATCTGGGATATCCACTGATACTGATCTGTTCAGTATCAGTCCTATAATTATCCCTTCTAAGGCTTCCTTCCACTAAAGGCAGCTTCACCAAACATAAACCAAATTTGCTGCAGTTTCTTTCCTGCTGGAGGGGAAAGACCAAGGTTTTTTATTGAACAGCATGTCAGCACACTTCACCACTTTGGGAAGTGTGATATTCAGGAGTACGAAGCACAAACAGTATATGGAATACATCATACATGGCAATACGAGGCAACAATATAAGGCAGATATAGTAATGATAAATGATATGGATACTCTCCATTATTGTCTCCCTGCTGGAGGCTGTTTTAAAGCTAATACACTGCTTCTGCTTGGAATTAGCCAAATCTGTTCATAACATATTACCATCAATAGCTTTTATAGAGGTGATTATCAATTCCAATTGTCTGCCAAGTGGCATTAGGTTTAGTGTTTCCATCCGCCTAGTCATTAAGCACATGTCAAACTCAAAGTAACTGGTAATTTCTGCAATTAAGGCCACCATTATTGTTTCCTTTACTTAAACAAGGAGTCCAAATTACGTGGTTAAATATAACCACCAGTTGTTCCCACACACACTTAGGATCTGTGCTGCAGAATAGTATTAATCCTATGAGAATACACAATTAATAAGATAGCTATAGATTAAGTTTGCTACTGTGAGTTCAAACCTTAAAAGTTCACATCCTCTTGAAGGAATCTAATTTGAGGAAAATCCCAGAAAGCAGTTGAAGTAATGGTCTGGAATACTGAAGACGGAGAAGTATAAGTTTAAAACTGTAGCTTAAAGTTATGTCTGTACTCAAGGATATAGAAATATGATGAAATAGTTATGTACAGCCAGATCAAAACTTTTTTTTCTAGCTGTTAATACTAGGAACTCAATTTCCTATTTGAAAAAATGAAGAAGGATTCATGAATATGCTCTGTAGAAAACAAGCACAACTGAGGAAAAGCATTATAGGATCCCACTGAACAGGAAAGAGACATAAACCATCTCAGAATTCTTTGGTCAGCTCTTATAGGACCTGGTTCATACTTCATTTTCCTCCTACAGACAGTTACCTTCTGACTCCTTCAGTAGCCTGGCTGCTATTTCAGGTCCTTAATTCTTATGTTTCAGAGTGTTGATGGTAAATGAAGCCTATCACTATAAAGACACTCATTTGAAATTGCCCCGTTCCTCTGGCACTTTGCATAATGAGCAAGGATGGATGGTAACGGGATTACCGATATTCCATTTACTGCTGGCTATCATTAATTAGGATGAATATTAGTATTTGCAGGTCATAATTTACCTCAGAGGCTGATGACTGTATAATAACTTCTAAAATAAGTTTCCATCTTGTTTCATATCTCCATGAATGGAAGTCTCATACAATAAACAATTATGTGGCACTCAGAGCCAAGTGTTAACAATGCAAAGCTACAGAGACTCCACAAGTAAAACTATGATTCTATGAAAGTAAAACTGGTAAATTGTTTCTGTTTAACAGTGGTACCCTTCTTTTGATAAAATGGGACTGGGGAGGAAGGTGGTATCACTCCCTCACAGCAGCCTTTTCTGCTTGTTGGTTTAAGCCCAGCTGTAATGTTATTTAAATGTTGGTTTCTGGATTTGATTGAATGTGCCTTTATTGAGAGAAGCAATGCTCTTATATGAATGTGACACAGTTTTCTTTTTCCAAGGGAAAACAAACCTATTCAAGTCACTTAAAGAAATGTGTAAAAGCTACAGTGAATTTAATTTGAGTGTATTTTTAATCACCTTTAAGGCACTTAAGGGATTTTGTTGATTTATGTATTTATTAACAGGGATTCTTTTAGATCCTGCTTCATGAATACACAAACCCTTCAGATTAAGGGTAATGTTTTGGCTCTATTCTCTCTTTTGGCCATATCTAGTAATTCCTAGAATGGGCCATACAACATATGTAAACTGCTGAAGGCCCCATACCCTGCAGAACTAGCAAGCTAGTAGGTAAAAATGGGACACAAAAATGGGAGGTGACGTGTTTGTCCTTGGCTGGAGCAGAGCTGTTTAAGGATGAGTGGTTAGCCCCTGCCAATTTAGCCTGTGCTTTCCTTCCTTCCTGAAGCATCTCTTTGCCCCAGGAGCACGTCGTCCCTCCTTCCTTGCAATATTAAGGAGTTATAATTTAGGTAATACTGCTTTCAAGTAGATGGACATGTTGTGAAGGCCATAGATCATGTTTTCAGATGAATCTAGGCAATGTAATTTATTTCACCCAGACTTAGGTACATACACATTAGCTTCCTATATATAAGGAAAAAAACCTAAACCCCCTATTACCTTCAAAATTTTGAAAATACACATTGTCTGTATCTGTGCAACATGGTTGGCAAAGTGGACATATTTCAAGGCAGTTCAAAGATTTATTCCAACTTTAGATCTTAAAGCTGTTCTCAAGCAGAAGAAAGACCACTGAATGAGTTCGCATATATGCCCAAACACAAACACCTACACCACACACACAGCAGTTGTTAATGGACTTGATGGGCCTGAGGTGGTCCTGGGAACGTGGAGCATATCCAGGTTTAACCAAATCTAGTTATTTTATCCTTTGATTTGATTTTACTGGAAACCTTCCCTGGTCCTCTGTGAAGTGCATGGGGACCTCAACTAATGTGCCTCTGCTTTGCCTGAGGTGGATGGAGTCAATCTTCTCCTGCTGAAAGAGAGACTCTCTTCCAGTGAATTCTGCAGGAACTGGGAAAACTCTCAAGAGGGATGAATTACAGTCCCCTCAGCTCTGTAAAATACCCCTCTCCAGAGTCAAGAGTTCTTTGATGTGCTTGGATGGGAGATCAGTCCAGTTTCAAGAAGCTCCAGGCCCAGGAGCGTGAAGGGAGTGAACTGAGCTTCACCAAAGGACAGGCTGGGAAACATTCCCCTCCTTCCCTCCACACGGTCTGATGGCTCCCTGAAAGCACCATCACATCTCTTTATCTTGGGGATAAATACCGATAAGGCTGCTGTTTTGAGTGGAGTGGTGAAAGGGAGCAGAGGTGGTGGGGCTGCCACGGAGCCATCCTGGCCCTGACAAACCCCAGGCACGGCAGCCCTCTCAGGCACTTGTTACAAGCACATAAACACTTGCTGTTTCAAGATATGGAAGAAGGGCAGCAGCTGAAAACAAGCTAAATCGGAGGGTCTGTGTAACTCTGCTATTTATCAACTCCTAATTAACTGTTAATTTGCTGGTCTCTAGGTTCAAGCACGGCCCTAATTCATCACAGGCCACAATGACAGTGTCAGGGCTGCGGGAAGGTGCTCCCTGCAGCACTTCAGCTCTCCTCTCATCAACAAAATTACGTGACATGAAGCAATTCATACAGCTGTCTGTGTCGGAGATAAGGCTGGGTCTAAAATGCAGGAGCATGTCGAGGTAGCCCGGGCAGGACACAAGTGCGGGTGAGATGGCTGCCATGGTGGGACTGCCACTGCAGAGGGACACGCTGGGAGGTCTTCTGGCAATTTTAAACTACCATTTCTGGTTATACCAGGAGTAAGGAACTAAAGAGGTCCATACGAAACACTACAAACTATTTAGCCCTAGCAGAGTAGTGGTTATTTTTTGTAATCTTTTGCTTGTGCATAGAAAATGGTAGGGTCAACTTCTACATGGTTACAATCTTATCATATCATCTCTAACACATTATGTCTCCATCAAAATTAAGGGCAGTGGTGGAATTGCCATCCCTGAAGACAGTGATTTAAAAGATGGGCAGACGTGGTGCTAAAGCACATGGATTAGTGGTAACCTAGCAATGATGGGTTAATGGTTGGACCTGGTCTTCCAACTTTCTTCTGGTGTCTTCCAACCTTCTTCTGGTCTCATCCAGCCATAAGGATTCTATGATTCTTCCTAACAAGGTGTTTTGTACAGTAACTGGCTCCATTTGGGTGATGGGTTCAAGACCCGTTGGATTGGGCTCACAGCCCCCAGCCCTACAGGTGTTAATCCATGGGAATAGTCCCACAGACTTACCAAATGCTTAAAGCTAAGAGCATATCTAGACATGAGGCTGTAAGTGCTGGTGGTAGGAAGCAGGGTTTATGTTGTATCTGGAACACTTGTGGCACTTTGTAAACAGCTTTTAATAGTAATTCATGTTTGCTTTTTGTTATCAGGCTATGTACTCCCTGTTTCTCCTCAGTGCTGTGATCTGTGCTGCCATTCCCACAGAGCTGCCAGCATACACAATGCTGAAGTTATCATTTTCTCTCTCATTATCAAAATATTTTAAAAAGAGCAGCAGCAGAAGGAAAATATTTTTCCCAGAGGAGCTAAGATGAGGAATACTTTTAACACAGAGGCCTCATCGAGAGCTCATGACATTTATACACTTTGTGCCACTTCATATCCCCTTGTTATAACACCTAGTTAAGGTTTTCCCTTTATGGTCTTTCAGGCATAGAGCACCTTATTAATGTCAGGCCTCCAGCTCTCCCTGGCCAGGCTTGGCTGCTGCCTGCTTAAATGAGCCCTGCCTTCCAGGGGATAATGATTTTGGGGGTGCCTTGAATTAAAGTTAAGGGGCAAGTTACGCTAGTTAAGAGTGCTTTTCGTGCTCTGATAACAGAAAACGCTTTATTGTTTACACTGAAATTTGGCAGGATGCTCAAGTATTTATTGCAGTCTTGGGAGCTGAGGTGTTGCTTGGCTAAACTGGTTTTATTAACACTTGAAAATAGCCTGCTGCACAACAGTAGCTTTTCACTGGGATTTCAATAAACTCATCTGCATTGAGAGGTGACCTGCAAATCCAAAACCTCCCTTTTCTCTCTGCTGCGTCTTAGATTTGGGGAAAATGGTTACAAGTCCAAATAGTGTAGCTCATGTTCATGTTTGCAGTTGAACTGGTTGAACAATACAATGGCTGGATCAAAAAGGGGTGGTATTTCTGGCTCAATAGGCTCAGAGACAAATTGCTTTGCTTCACTGTAGGACTGATGGCACTAATTCAGATGAAAGGGAGACAGGGGTGTGGATTCACAAAGGCAAATTTAGGAAAATTTTGTGATTTACTGAATCACTTGGAGTCATCCACCTCACCTCTTGATTAGAGTTCTTGCTTCTGAAGTATTGGACAAATTGCATGAAAGTAGCCCAGAGGTGCTGAAGGTTTACAGCCTTGTGTGTACAGCCTATTATTGGTTGTGTGCTGGGCTGATTAATGTGATAAATATATAATCATTACTTTTATCAATTTCCTTAGACTTCCATTGAATTAATGTTTTTCACATCATGTTGTTTTTCTAGATCAGGGTGATTTGTTAGGCCTAGTAGGTTGCATTTATTTTGCGACCAAAAGTACAAAATTAATTTTGTAAATGCAGCCACATTTGGGAACCACAGGCAGGTCTGAAGGCTACAAAACCCTGGTGAGATGCTTTAACATTCTTCTGCAACACTCCACAGTGTTCAGATTATACTGCTGAGCCCTGCTGAGCTCCATGGCAGATGAGGTGGCACTGGCAGAGCACTGAGCTGTGTCACTGCGTTGTGCACAGAAACACAGGGGTAATAGATGGGCAAGGGCTGTAGGTCTATGACTGACAGAGAAAAATCCTGTCCTCTTGGGTATTGTCTTCATACAGTGGTGTCCATGAGCTCAGCCACAAGTTACCAAATAAGCAACTATGCTAAAGAGAGGGACCAATTTAGTAAGAAAAATTAGGAGGGCAGTGTTGGCTTATTTTTGTGATAGAAGGGAATATACTTCCACTCAAGCCTTGTTACAGCATTGTCTTCAAATCTCTGAAGAGGAGGTCAGAATGATTGAGCCTCCTACACAGGGAATTTGCATTTTCAGCACAGAGCTTGTTGTATTAAGAAAAGTATGTGAGGCTTTTGTGCTCTCATGAAAATGATGGACAGCCTTGCACCTTCAGAGGAAAGAAATGTATTGTCTTTGGAGAATCACAGTCCTACAGCAAATTGCCAATGAGCTGTGAAGGTGAATACTTGTCCCTTGAGCCTGCAGACAACACACAGCTTTGTACCTTGCCAGTTCTGGGTGCTGCAATGGTTTACAGTGATATAATCAGCAAGGCTCAGCATTTTGGGACCAAAATGAACAAAGATGCATATTCATGTAATAGGCACTTGCCCCGCTTACCCACCACCCCTCTTTCTTGCTGGTAACATATAGGTGCACTGCTGTTTCTTGACCCCAGAAAACTGGATATACCTGCATAATATACCTGCCCTCATGTATAAGCCACCTTTTTCTCTGCTACTTTCTAAAATACTCATTTCTCAAGCCCTAAAAATAAGTTTAAAATACGCATTTATTTCTTCTAAGTAGGCACCTTTCACATGATCTTTCAGTGTACTCAGGCATCTAGAGACCAGATTGAAGCTGACATGGGTCGGCAGGGAATTTCCTGGTAAACAAGAAAAGCTTTGGGGCTGTTTCCTTGGTTTCAGTCCAGTGGAGGAGGCAGGTACAGACAGCAGTATATGGTGGAACACACATATATGGTGGGGGGAAGGACACCCGGACACCGGGCAACTCTTCCCCTTCTTCTCTGGCCCCTGTGTGAGCAGCACTCACAGTCGCTATTGAACATCATCCTTGCTGGTAGCTTTGGGAAGAGCAGCAAGGTTTTCTTGTGCGTGTGTGAGCACTTGACAGTGTTTCACCACTGAATCATGGGAGATGGTTCTCCAGGCTTTAACACTGCTCACCTCAGACAGCTACAGTATGGGACCAGTGGAGGAATAGTCTGACATCTGACTTGTCTTTTTTTCTTCCTCCAGAACTGATGTGCAATCAGGTCAGTTCATATTTAAGTTTTGTTCATATTGAGCTTGTCTTCGGTGAACTGGGATTTGTATCTATTGTTAAGTTTAAAGTGGAGACAATTTAAACTTGTTTGCAGTTTACATCAGTTATTACTCATTAATTGTCTATCTTTGTGGATGTGTCATTATCTCATAGCTATTAATTACGTTTTTCAAATAATCTTTAGTTGAGATTTAGGATGACAACTGCTTTTTAGGAGTGGAATATATTAAAAAAAAAAAGTCTCTTCACATGATTGTAAGCCCCCCAGAATTCCATCATGAAAAGGATAAATAACCTACATGTTTTGTAGGCACTAGTGCCCACTTTTCATTAGCGTGCCAGACAGACAGTGAACTGCCAATGGAATATAAAATGTGATAAGCCTCTAAATCATTTTGATGACAGCTTCCATCCCCATAACGGATGCAACCCACTTAATGCAGCTGTTGACATCCAACCATTATGAGAAGTGTAGGAACAACACTACTACCTCAACGTACTACCTATGTGCATGTATCCTGAGGAGTACTCACTTCTGAAAAAGTATATGCAAAAAGGAGTTTTTCTTCCCCTCTGTTTCCCTGAGTCTTGTACGTCTATGATGTAAGTTAGAAGATGTGAAATTCAAACTTCAAATAGAAAAGCTGTATATTCTCTGCTGCCTTTATTTCAGTGATTAGAGGTGGAGATTGGCCCAAAAAGGGACTCTGGAGACTGGATTCATCTCCAGCATAGGACGAATTTTCTCCCCTGCAACATCCCAGATGATCCTCTGGTTCCTGCATTGCACTATGATGACTGCAAAGGAGCATCTCTGCCCTTCTCCTGCCTCTCAGGGGTTCAGCTGTCTGCCTGGAGATCCCGTAAACATCTCAGACACCACAGACACCTCACACAGAATATCACTGTTTAATGCCCACCATACCTCAGCTGGGAACTTTGGGTGCCACCATAACTCTGACTCCAGCGTTGCTGTTGTAACTGGACCATATTCTGGTGCTGGAGTTCCCGTGTCAAGCTCTGTCCTGTGATAGAGGCCAGGGAAGGACTTACTGCCCTTGGCATGGGGGAGCACCAGAGCCCCCACCTCTGTTGTAGTGTCCTAGTTGAGCAGCATATAATCCTCCCTGCCCCCATGACACTGTTCTGCCTCTGGAAAATAAGATGCTTCTTATGAGACTCCCCTGTGAGAGAAATTAAATTATAAAATTGGATAAATAAGTTGATTAAACAAAAGCTCTGTCACTTAAGTGAAAAATATAAAAAGACCCTTTAAAGGTGATGAACAGTTTTTACTGAAGAAACCAATGATTTGATTGATATCCTGATGACCAATGGCTGACCAAATTGGCCTGATTATTTTGACTGATACTTTGTTTTCTCTCTACATCTCTAGATCTTCTTTAGAGTGACGCTTAAATACATCAAAATGATTTAAGACCTACTTCATCACCACGTTATCCCTTCCCTCTGACCAGAGCTGGAGACTTCACTGCTAATTCATTCATCTGCGGCAGGAGAGGAAGAGTCCCCTTAAGCTTCCTTATCTCTCCTTTCAAGTTTGCCTGAGACTAATTTAAACGTCCCAAAGTCCCTCTTTATAAATATGTACTCTATCTGGCTCAGTGATGTTCATGGGTTGTCAGTTGCTGAACACTGTAATTAGCAAATTCAATTAACATTGGCTTGAAGATCTTCAGCATATTTACAGGACTGATCACTGAGATTGGGAACGGAAAGGTGGCCTCTCCTAAATAAAAAAAAATGCTGGTTCCCATTAACTGTAGATAAACCCAGGCATTTTCATCTGTCTTTTCAATAGCAAATACTTCAGTCTTTGAGAGGCTGGTAGTTAAGGGACGAGGTATGCTTCCCTGACCTAAGTTGCATGATTCCTTTGGGTGTCAAGATTAGAAATCTTTGTTTTCTTTATCAAATTATATTCTGTATTGTTGGCAAGTAAGGAAATCAGTATGAAGCGATCACTTTTCATTGAACCAGTATGTGAGAGCAGGGGAACCACTATGTTCCAAGCAAGGTCTGTGACCCTTTGACTTTCAGGTACTAAAGAGCAACTATGGTACGTTTGGAGCAGGGGTGGACCCCACATTTATTTGCTAGTTTTCATGAGCAAGCATGGGAAACAACATCAATGGTAACAGGGTAACAGGGTCTTAATCAGTACCTCCCTGGGCACAGAGCTGGTTTTTAGGCAGTACAACTGATGCTGTGTCCATTTCATGTGGCCAGTTCCTGTAAAAGTAGCCTGGGAGACCTGGGCCAAACTTCTGCTCTGTGGGTGTGCTCTGAGGGCACATCGGTAAGGGGAGGAGGAGTGAGACTTCTGGTGCTGGAGTCCACGTGTCAAATTCTGTCCTATGACAGAGACCAGGGAAGGACTTTGCTCCCCTTGGCAGGGAAAGCACCAGAGTCCCCCAAACTTTTTGTTGTGTCCTACAGTAGCTTTGGTTAGTGCTTGTGAAACTTCCCTGGTGGGTTCTGTGAAAGAAAGCCTGAGGAACTTGTAAAAGATTCCATATGGACCTGCTTATGGACTCATGGTCTCTAGGCATACCTTTCCAATAACAACTTCAGGCGATATAAATTCAATCTCTCGGGAGTCCATAAGCATAAGTTTCTAGTGCTATTCTTGTTGGGTCTCCAGAAGCTGTCCTAGAAGGGCACAGGTTCATATCTCCCTCTGGCAGCTTAGAGCTCCTCCGAGTTAGACGAAATGATGAGCTGCCTCTATGGGTGATCGATGTCTGTCCTGAAGGACTTTCAAGCACCCAAGTCTAACGAGAGGGACACCACCCACCACTCTGTCTTTTTTTTTCTTCCTGTTTCTGTAGCCTTTTGAAAAGCAAAAGACTGAGAAATGTTATGTAAAAGGAGTCACTCTTGACCCAAGATGCTATGGAAAAATCTTGCTTGATTCAAGCAGAGCTGGTTTTACTGATTCCTGAACCGTGTCCTGCCCCTGTGGACTGCATCAAGTCCAGACGAGAGATTTTAATTACCTAGTTACATCCTCACCCCAGCCAAGGGAAGTCCTCTTACATCTGTAATTTATGGGAAAACTGGAGGAGAAAACAGACTTTTCACTTTCCCTCCCCCCAGACGAGCAGAGGTACCATATGCTGCACAAACCATTTGCAAAACCCTTCTTCCACCTATGCACAAGGATAACTGTGTGCCTGGACTCTGCTTCACAGCTCCACATTTGAACGAGAGCATCATGTCTGCATATGTGAAGTATATTTAAAAAAACTATTGTTAGTGGGATCAGATTAGCAGTAATTTAATTTTAATGGGGATGTTTATGCTGAAACATCTACAAGTACGAAGAGCCACAAATCACATCTGCCTTTAATTAATTTTCTTGATAAATCAGTTTCTCAGACTGCACCAAATTACCTTAATGAGGAAAAATCCTTGTTTATATCAACAACATTTAGCCAAATGTGGAATGTTTATAGAAATAATTCAGCAATGTCCTTCAAGGAGCACAAACAACAATGATGAATGTTCAGGTTGTGCTGCTCTTTCTGTTCTCTTCCCTCTCATCAAATAAATAATATGTTTAGTTTAAAAACAAATGGCGATGTTTTGGGTAAGCAGTAGTATTGCTGAAGGGGAAATGGGCTAAATTATAGCACTGAATTATTTGCTTAGGTAGGAGAAGGTCCCACCTAGTTTGAAACAGACTGTGCACAGGCCTTTTATAAATCAAACTTGCCCTTAGGTTTGGCTTTATTTTAGGGACAATGTGGTTAATTTGTTCCTTTAAAAACAAAGTAAACTTTAGGTAAAGCTTGATGGGTCTGAGAAATTCCTTCCTCTGTTCCAGCACCACTTAAGTGAACCGTTCCCTGCTGGATACACCTGCTGGGACCAGGCACCAGGTGCTCCTCGTGGGTTTCCTGTACAGACTCCTGGAAATCAGATGGGATGCCATGACTTGTCACAGGGGTTCAGAAATGTCTGGGGATATTTAAAAGCCGGGCAGACGTGGTGTTGAGGGATGTGGGTCAGTGGTGGTTTTGGTTGTGTTGGATTGGTTGTTGGACTCGATGATTTGAAAGATTCCCTTCCAACCTCGACCATTCTATGATTCTATGATTTAACTTGATTTTTCAGTATGTGCAGCTGCCTTTCCCTCCATGTCCTCACTTGGTGCTGTTGCCATGAGGGCATTACCCAGGTGAGATGGGCACTGGGAGATGGTCACCATCTGACCAAATACAACGGCTTTGCTGTAGCTGGTGGAGGTTCTTGGTCGAGATATAACATTTCTGATGTTGAGCAGAACGTTTTGCCAATCTGTGGGCCCAGAATTTGCTACGTTAAATGACAATTCAGATTGGGAACAGAGGAAAAGGAGGAGGAAGATGTTTACAAAGAAGATAAGAAGAAATTGTTGTCAAAAAGAGACTTGTTCAGCTTCTGCTTTTCTTTTTTTTTTGTGAGGAGAAGCCAGTCCTTCCTGACAGCGTAAGGTTGGGGCCACAGGGTTCACCTTTATGGAGACTTTTACTGCTGTGCTTCATTGCCTATTTCTTCTTTTTAATTACAGCTAGGAAGCTGTATATGGATCTGTTTGTGATTAGGGCTAAGCAAAGTGTCCTCAGCAAACAGTTTCTGCTAAATGAACTTTGTGTTTTTCTATGATTTTTTTCTTGAAATTGCTCTTTCCGACGTAACTGCTGGAAATTTAATTTCTTTCAGCTCTAAATTTGTGAGCATGCTTTATAAGGAGTTCACAGCATTTTTCTTTAGTGGGAAATCAGACATTTGGTGTTTATCAACAAGATAATGTCTTTTTTTCTTTTTCTTGTTTGAGTTAGCATCCTCCTGAAAAGGCTTTGTGAGTATTTGCTTATGTTTATGAATTCAGTATTTTCTTTCTGCAGATCTTCTCCCAAGATTCACTTTCAGGACAATTCTTGCCCATCACAAGGTTTGCGCCAGAAGTTTCTGCAATGGGGCATAAACATAAAAATTATGCAAATATGTATTAGATTAATTGGTTTTAAAGAATTGAACAGATGCACCAAATAAAATCTTTCTTCCAGTCTTGTTCATCATATTTAATAACACTGATTATCACAGTGAATGAAAATTGGACTCTTTTGGATCTCCTTTTTGTCCTTTCAGTTGTACAGCATATTTGATTTGGATAATATCTGTGAATATTTCTGCACAGATGTGAAGAAAAATTACATTAATCCTAGTGAACTGTGGGTGTTTCACAGTAAAAAGTCCGCACTTGAAATAAACACCAGAATCTTTTATGCCCTGTTGTAGTATTATGTCTTGTAGACGAAAAAAATGCCCTTGTAAAAGCAGTGCTCAGCACCAATGAGAATTATCTTTATCCTTTCATTTCTATTTACTATCCCTTTCACTTTCCAAAGTGACTCAAATCATTCCCGGGGAAAAAAAAAAAAAAGGAGACTTTTTTATTTAATAAATCAAAATTGAATATAAATAACACTTTGCAATTATGAGTGTTTAAATTCCAAATTTTTTAGGCTAATCACTTTCAGAAACAAACAAGAGATTGAATTTATATCGCCTGCAGTTGTTATTGGAAAGGTATGCTTCGAGATTGCTAAATGAAGTCAGTCCCAGCGCAATTATGATCACTCAAGCATGCTTTCAACGTATCGTGCCAAATTAGGTAGATTTGAGCAATTTGACTTCCTGTAACAAATCTCTGGGGCACTTTTGAGAAAGTACAGACTGTTTACAAACACTCTCAGGTTTCAGGAGTAACGGGCGCAGCGGCAGCACACAAGCACACACCTGTCAAACCCTGACAGCGCCAGCTTCTCATGCCACATGTGCTGGAGAAAGACCTCACTCTCTAGGTTTTGTTATCCTTTATTTGCAATTTAAAAACTGAAAGGCCACCAGAGTTTTAATTGCCTTGGACTCAGTCTTTTGAAAACCAAAAATGCTACAATCTGTTAAATGTTATTGTCGGCTTTTTTTTTCCCCTTGAATTATTTTTTTTTTGTTGCCAGAGTTGAACTGTTTTTTTCCCTTTAGCACAAGAAAAAGCAGAGATTGTGCATCTGGATGGAGGTAAAACAGTTTAGCTGATGTTTCTAAAGAACTGCCATCCTGATGCAATATAGATGGTCAATAATTCTCAAAGCACAAGTTCCTTAGCTGGTGGCTAGGTCTCAAAACTAGCACAGCCATTTTAAGACGTGTATTACCCACTGAACACAGACAAAACTTCCAAAGAAGATAAAACTGAATCTTGCGGAATGTAGTGAAACTGTTCTTGTATCATGATTACCAGCTGTGTAGAGCCCTGAGACAGGGATGGAGTTGATGTAATGCAGCTAGTGAACAGCACGTGGCTTTTTTCCCTGTTCAATGATACTAATGTAATGGCAATAATTATCATTAATTAACAGTAATGATAATAGTTTCTGGTTCAGGGCCTTGGGCTCAATTCTGTACCTGTGCTCAAGCAGCCCAAGTGTCCAATTTACTCCATAGAAAAATGTTGGTGTGCCTGAAGGCTTGAAGGTTACTCTCTAGGTAAGCACAAGTGGAGGTGTTTGCCTGGGTCATGGCTCGTGCTCACCACCTTGAAGGACTGAGCTCTAAAGAAGTGTTAAAGAGCTGACTCTTCCCCTAAGCATTTTAGTTTCAAATAGTAAGCCCTTTTACTAATTCTGTTGTTCTGCACCGTGCTACTGCAGCTCCACCAGCACAAGCATGCTAAACTTTTGCTACCGTCCTGTCACTGAGCTGCAACAAGATCCTTCAGGTGGCGGTTTTGTATAAATGCAGTCAAAATGCAGTGCTTTGAAAAGTGCTTCTTTTGGTGGGGAGATAGAAGGAGGATGGGCAGATGGATTAGGAGCAGCCAAAAAGGGTGAGATGCATTTTAGTCTTTCCAAACTCACACAGGTCTGTTGCAGGAGCAGAATCCCATTACTTAGTGCTTTTCTGCGGGTCAGTGTAAAAATTGTAGTCCTGTGTAATGTTAAAGGCTGGAAGTGGCACCCACATGCTGGGTCCTGACATTTTACTGCAGCACCAAACCCCTGTTGGGCTGGTTTCCTCTGCACCTCTCCCACGCTTTTCAGAATGTACGTAGAGAAAAGGAGGGATGGAAGAGGCACCACAGTTATGCCATCACAGGACCTTGCTGTTCATCTCCTTATAATACCTCTCACTTTTATAAATGAGAACTAAAGGCCCACTGAAATGTCCTGGTATATGGTTTTTTTTCCTTGGTTCTGTCTAACAACTGCAACCTTGACCTGGTAGAGAAAATAGGGACTCCTCATTTTAATACTTTTCTGTCTTGGCCTTTCTTGGATAGTCTCTTCATCTCTTTTGCAATTTGTTCATGTCATTGGGTTTTGTGCCCTCCAGTTGTGCCCATCCTTCCTGTGGGATATTCAGCCCCTGCTCTGGGTCTGCGATTCTGCTGCCAGGGTATATGCTTTGGGCCAGCTCTTCTCTTCCCACTTCAAGGCAGACAAACAGCTGTTCCTCAGAAAAATGTAAATTAAATAAAATGTCTTTGGACTCTGGTCTGGGGTGCTGCAGTACAGATGTACAGTGTGTTAAGGTGTCATCATGAACCAGGGAGGTTGAATACACGGAGCTGAAGAAATGTACATACCCTTGGAAGAGGATTTGTGTCCTGTTTTCCAGTCTAATACTGTGCTTAGAGGATCAGAAAGACTTTTTTTTTTTTTTTCAGTTGTCTAAGTTTAAAGTTTATGATTGTTTGGTTCTGGGGAGTTTTTTTGACTCTGAAGTTGTAATGAAACCTGCCTCCCCTTCTCTAGCCCACATAAACAGCAGCATCTCCACCCTGAGGCCATGGGCATCTAGGTTTTCATTGGGCTGTTACATTAACTGTAAGGTTGTCTGGCCTAATGAGTGTGTGGTCCTGAGCTAGAGGCCTGTTGCATCTGAGTTTATTGATCAATTGAAAGCTAATTATACAATTTAATTCTGAAAATTAGCAGAGGCTGGTTTAATGGCTGATGTTTTAGAGTTGTAGATCAAAATGAGCTACTGGCTTTCAGGTGGGGCTGGTCAAGTATTGCCAAAACAGCATATTTCCCACCAACTTCAGCTGAGAATCCAAACTTCAGAGTAATTGCTTCAGAGTATGGGGGAGAATAGTCAAAGTCAGGTTATCTGTTGGTGTCACAGCAATGGCATCTCCCAGCCTTAAAAGTATTATCCTTATATTAAGGTGGGTGCTGGTTGGTGCCAGGAGCAAATGGCAGTGGGGGTTCTCCTCTTATGACCATGAGGCATTTGCGGACAGCCTCAACATCCACGTCTTGACTGGCAGGAAGGGCTTTGAGAGCAAACTGGATCTGCCATGGGTCACAATCTGAGGTGGAACAGCAGGAGCCGGTTAGTTTTTCTCACCACAGTTCAAGCTTTGCAACAAATTGGCAATATAGAGTAAACTTCATAGGATTCTTAAATATATGTGATTAGGGCTCCTGTGCAGTGCAAAATGGCGATGAGGAAACCTAAGAGAAGAGGATCATAAAACAAAGGATAAGCCAAGGTGATTTTTCCACACTTCCGTGGTAATTCATTGCATTGACAAAAATGCCAAAACAAGCGAGCAGAAACGTCTCGCTCCTGTTTGAATGCAAAACCACCTTATTGTTTAGATCATGAATTTTTTGTGCTTGCGAATTTCTTCATTATAAAGAAGGAAATACAAGTTAGCATGTTATGAAAAGGTATTCATTGTATAGTGCATAAACTAGGTACATTAAAGTGATGTCTAACAGCCCTTGATGCTGGGAGAGCTGGAGCCCTTCTGCTGTGAGGACAGGCCGAGAGAGATGGGGTTGTTCAGGCTGGAGAAGAGAAGGCTCTGGGAGACCTTATAGCAGCCTTCCAGTATCTGAAGAGGTCTGAAGGAGAGATGGGGAGGGACTCATGATCAGAGAGGGGAGCCATAGGAGGAGGGGGACTAGTTTGACACTGGAAGAGGGGAGATGGAGATGAGATGTGGGGAAGAACTTGTTTGGTGTGAGGGTGGTGAGAGTCTGGCCCAGGTTGCCCAGAGAAGCTGTGGCTGCCCCATCCCTAGAGGGGTTCAAGGGCAGGTTGGAGGGGGCTTGGAGCAACCTGGTGTGGTGGGAGGTGTCCCTGCCCAGGCAGGAGGTGGCACTGGATGGTCTTTAAGGTCCCTTCCAACCCAAACCATTCTATGATTCTATGTTTTGCAGGATATTTGCTATGCATTGGATTGGGGGTTTTGCATCTCCTGTATAAACATTAATGAGCAGTGTCATTGCTCACTTGCACTGATTGGTCCTACGATGGGAAAAATTATGTTTTAACAACAACAGCATGTTTTCTACAAGAGCTGGCAATGTATCTTTTTTTTTTTTTTTTAATATTTGAGGATTTTATGAGACCTACCACTTGAAGAGTAGCCCGACTGTCCTTAATATTAACCACTGTATAACTGTGATACTCTTTTCTACTGTTAGTTTGCAGCTTTGCCCCTCTCATCTTGTGTCTCTCTGGGGCTCCTAAGCTCCAGCTCCAGTTCAGCATGCTCTGTATGGTAAATAAGCACTAACAGATAACATCTAGAGTTATTTCTAACTTTGAACATTTTTCCAAGAAATACAAAGGTCAAGCGGAGTGAAATTGTTTTTTAAAAACAAACAGGCCAACAAAGAAAAGAATTAATTGCAGGTTTGAAATAACATAATGACATCGTGAAATAGCAAACTGGATTTGTAGCTTGAAATCTTATTTCAAATGATTTATGTTCATCATATTTCTGCTTGTAAACAGAGATTAGAGAATAAACTTAATAAATCTCCCACTAAGGCATTGAAAAGCACATGTGCATTGCTAATGTTTTAAAGGTTCCAGTTAAAGCTCTAGATTTCGCTAACAAGCAGACACATTTTTTGCAATGAAAGACGAGTAGAAAATACTTTCCTGTGAATTAATGAGCTAATTTTTGGATTACACTCACAGCTGTTACTACATGGGCTGGCTTTGGTCATTATAATGCATTGTGATAGTGCCCCCAGTAAGGAGTGGAGTGGTCTCACAAGCCAGGAACAGTTCAAAGCTGTTGATTACGTGCCGGTCCTTGAAGCTCCCTGTCTCCTGCTTTCCGCGATGCATGCTCTCCATCTGCCAGAGCATCCACATGACAGAAGCTCGCGAGAGGGCCGACTGGAGCAATGCTTTCAAGATGTCAGTAATCAGCTAGCAGCAGACATTAAGAGCAACTATTACAGCCTTTGCCATCCAGGTTTTGGGATTTCTGTCTTTCTTCAGGAATGATCAAACTTAATCGCAGTAATACTGAGCACAGCCTCTCCAAAAGAGATCCAGGCTTGTCATGTGTCACACTGTTTTCTCAAGCCAAAAAAAAAAAAAAAATATATATATAGATTTATTATATTTTTTTCCTTCAACTTCTACATTTCATCTGCTGAAGTGCTTGAAATATAACATGTGCATGGAGGAGCTGCGCTGGTGAACCTAACCTTGCTGCAAGGCTTTAAATGGGAATCTTCCCCAAGAAAGGCCCAAAACGCTGACCCATCACTACATTAACTTCACAAACCATCAGAATTTGTCTTTCTCCTCCAAACTTTACTTCTATGAGCCCTTGGCTCCCCCTCATGCCTTGTGCATTATACACTTTCCATTAACGGATGCCACATGTTAACAGCTTTAATAGAACTTATTAGGCTTAATGGGGCAGTGGTAGGGAAGTAGCAAGCAGAACGATGGATAGTTGCAATTCATCTATTAAGAAAGCTTACTTTAAAAGTCTTTGTCGGTGTTTTACCTGTGTTTAAAGCATCTCTAAAGTGATCAATTAGCCACGAACTTTTAAACAAAATTTAAACCTCAGAGATGACTTGCAGCCTAACAGGAAGTATGAAAGATAAATGACTTCTGTAGTGCCCTGGCATTTAGACTAATGTATGTGTGAAGGGTAATTGCATCATTTTATAGGCTTTCATTTACATAAAAAGGAAATCAGTGCTTGACATATAACAAAGTTATGTGAGAAATAACCCCAATTTGCTGTACTGCATACTAATAAAATTCTGTTTGTTTAAAATGGTTTGTTCATGAGACAGTTGTTTTCACAAACTGATAATATAAGCAAAGGAGAATACTTTATGGTCTGCTTTTTTTCCTTGTTCACTCCAAATGCTGTGTATGCGGCAGTGAATTCTATAGTAAAATGCTCTGAGCATCTACATTTGATAAATAAAATAAAAAAAAAATAAAGTGGCTAATAATCTATCTTGCAACCAATGTTTGTCACTGTGTAATTATAGAGAAATGACCTTGTTATTGTATTTGAATGTAAACCATTGTACTTTTTTTTTTTTTGAACCATACAACTGGTTATCAAATTCAACTCTTTCTTAGTATTTCAGATTTTTTAAATGACATTTTAAAACATTTGCTTGAGCTCTTTCTGGTGTTATTCGGAGGCACGGACGGGGAATGGGTAAGTGTGCAGTGATTCATCTGCCTGTTGTCCAGTGAACTTAAACAGTCATGAGCTGCAGCTGTAACCCCAGAGGCAAAGTGTCACGCTGCTGCCTTGATACCGCACGCCATCGCCAGTAGAGAGGTTCTGTAAGAAAATTATTTCAGTGAGGGTCCATGATCCCTCATCTATGTTCAGCTTTTATGATTTTTAGCTAAGTTATTGTTTTGGGCAAATGTGTATCTCCATGTTTCCATGCTCTGCCTGCTCCTTGCATTCGACAAGAGGGAAAATGGGCCTTAGTGAGAGGCAAAGCTCATGGAAATTTAGGCAATACATGATTTGGCCAGTTTTTGGAAACAGTACCTTTAGGCAGAGCATCAAAAGCTTGTATTTCACTCATCCAGTTCAGGTTTCTCCTAAAATTTTGGGGCAGTTCAGAGGAAGAGTTTTGAACCGAGTCACGTTTCAGTTACATGGTTTCGGCACACTGACAGCAAAAGCATCGGTGTACCAGGGTTTAAGACTGATTCCTCAGATTTCTCCTTGAAAATAATTCTTATCTCTTATTTTTCTGAGAGTTGCAATTGTTACTTTGGGTAAGAACAATTTATTACTTAAATCGTGGAATATGATTAAGGGTTTATTTATATCCAGGCAGTTCCTTAAATGGGAAACAATGCGCTGGTGTTTGTTCTAATGCATTATTAATTTCAGTCTGCTGGATTTCTGTTCTTCTAGAGTATGAACCTATTGTCAAGAAACAGCAGAATTTTGTATACATTTAGATATACATGGATTCCCAAAGTTTGAAATTATATGATTTGTGCTCTTGCAATCCAGAAAGATTGCAAACCCAGAAAGGTTTGGCTCAGAGGGAGCATCTGGTTCTCAACATGTCCCTAGTATTAAACTCAGTTTTGTCTTGACATAAGAAGACCAAGTGACAAAAGGTCACATATTGAGGCTCTGACTCAGATAGAACGGAGAACTGAGATCTTTCTGCCCACATGCCTTTTGCTTGATGTGCTGCAAAGAAACTCAACTGCCCATGGAGGAGATAGTGCTCGGGCAGGTCACCCCACAGAGATCAGCAGGATATTTCATGTCAACAGCAACATCCAGCCTGAATCAGGGACTAGTGCTCCGACCCCCATGTCTTTTGGGGTGGAAAGTAGCAATAAACGTGCTGTTGACAGATTTTTCTGTTCATATCCCAGATCCTAACCAGTCTTGGGTGGGATGTAGGTATGACATTCACTTCCTTTTCTATAATGAGAAGTGCAAAGATTTTGGTGGCTCCTGGTGGACATAAAGCACAAGAGCATATGAAGTTAGTGATGGAGATATGGTGGTCCTTGTCATCTTCCTATATAGAAAAGGCCATACATTAGTGGTTAGAAAAAACACTGGGGGCTTCAAGGGGTTCTGTAGAGTGAATTTCTGTGTAGCTTTCTGGGTATGGTGCAGGGAGAGGGGAGACTTGTTCACAGGTTGAGTCTGCTGTCTGTAGACCAAATCTGAAGACCTGCCCCCATGTGGTTGTTAGAAAATCTAAATCCAGATGATTGAACTAAATATAGTAACTGCTTTTGGTTTCAGTTTTAAGAGGGACATCAGCATGCTGGGACAGCTTTTCAGCCTGTAACTGTAACTTCTTTTCTTATCAATGGAAAGGTAGAGATATCAGCAAGTTTGGCCTCTGAGCATTTATTTTTTAGCTAGGTTTCAGCTAGAAAATTGTATGGCAAAATCATACTACTTTCCCAAAGCAAGTCTTATTGCTTCTATGCCATATCTGCAAACAATTAGTTGAAAATGTTACTTATTTGAACTGTTATCATCTTAATCTTTCTATGCTAGAAAATTCCTAAGTCTTGAGCCAATATTGTGACAGTTAGTTTATTATTTGATAACACAGACATTCTGAATAACAACATTGCTCTGTATGTCGAGTGTCCTTTAATCATGTGCAGGGCTGGAAACAGAAACCCTAGATGCATCAGTCTCGTAAGTGATAGGAAGTCGTCAACACTGATTTGCTCTGCAGAAAGCACATAGTCAGTATAAAGTGTCTCTTCTTTCCCTCCAGAAGCTATCTGCAGTGCTCTTACCAGCACTCGGTGAGGATTGCCCTTGCCCTGCCACTTTCTTTTTCCCCTTTTTCCCTTGTCAGAATGGGAGCAGATTTCCATAGTGCCTGGTTAAGGTAAGGTTTACAATTGCATCTGGAATTATCAGAAACAGAGATGGTCCTTTAGGAAATACACATGTGGGCATGAAAGCTACATGTTAATTTTTGGTACAGACCGTGAAGTAAATTTGGCGTGACTCTGAAATACGGCGCAATTATTGGACCAATTAGCTTCTTTGACAACTATTTTGTCTGCCCTATAAGTTGTTCTAACCTCCCCAGCCACTGAGGAGTTTTTGGGAGATGCTGTTCCTAGACTCTGGTACTGATGATGTTCATATCTCTGATAACATCTTTGCTCTGCATAGAGGTGCTAAACCTTGCAAGACTGATGACCTGTTCTCCTGCAGAAAATGGGATCCTTGCATGCCTCAGAACCTGACCATCTGAGCCCAAAGTGTAAATGAAGTCCAGCTTTTGCTGTCAGTAACAGCTCTGTACATTGAAACTGTTGTAGGTTTGCTTTTCTTCTTTTAAAACAACAATAAGTGTTTCAAATTAATACACAGTGCTGTTGATGTGAATCCTACCAAGGGCATGTCAACACATAGAATATTGTACCTCATGCTGGGTGATATGCTTGACATTTGTTGGGAATGGCTTTCCCAAATGTATCAACACCACATCTCCAGGCTGGGCAGGGAGGGGTGCAGGAGTTCCAATGGTTGCTCTCAGGGAAGAAGAGGAACCCAAGACCTGCAGGACTCAGCTGTGACAATGCTACTGACAGACCGTCAGCAAGAAGATTGTCACTGTGGTGCCCAGGAGCTGTGCCAGGTATGACCATATGGAATCAGGGTACACGTAGGGGTTTAGGGACCCCAGATCAGCGCTGATGCCAGGGGAAGGTTCAAGCTTCAAAGATGGGCTTCTGGTTCAAGCTGTGTCCAAAATGATCTTGAATTTTGTCAGAAGACCTCAGGCTGTGGCTGAGCAAACTGACTCATATCCTCTGCCAGCAAAGGCCTTTGTGTGCGAGCTGACGTGAGGGCTATCCCAGCAGGTTTTGGTGGACCTAGTCAGGGTGTACTATGAAACACTCGCTGAGAGTTTTTTTGGTCAAACCCTTCGGGTTAAAACAATTCAGCAAACAAGTGTTAAGATAAAATAACCACAAATACAGTTTTTAACATCCATTTTTGAAGCCTGGTATCACATCTGATTCTGCAACCAGTATAGCACGCTGGAAATCTGTAAATGTTAGGTACAAACACTGATGGTCCAAATAAGCATCATCAGCCCTAATGTTTGCAGCCTTTGGGATGTGCACAGCATTTCTGCATGTTCTGAGCATGGTTTGCATGGAGAAGGTGGGACCCGCACATGACGGTTCCAGGCGGAGCAGTACTCCACTGACATGAAAATTATTCATTTGCTTTTTACAGCCCTGAAAATTCCTGGTGATCAATTCAGTTTTGGGATTCCATGGGGGGCTTTAGACCATACCTCCACAGACACATTCTCTAATAACTGACAACTAACACACAGTACTTTATACTAATTTGGAAACCGATATTCTGTAGCTTTCACAGCAGGGTCTAGAAAAATTATTCTCTGCTAAGATCCCTCATAAATTTCTATAGCACATTTATGTTTCAAATCTGCATTTAATTTAGTTTTAATGAGACATTTATAGTATAGTGTATTCACAAAATCCTAAATTATTATTAAAACCTGTGGAGGATTAACAACTTCATAGCCCATACTGGAGATACCTACATCAGCTATTAACTGGCTGGCAGACACACCATTGCTGCTGAGCTGGGCTGAGACCCTTAAACCAACAGCTTCCCTCCCAACAGAGGGACCATGCACCGTGAATGGAATTTCCTTTGCTGCCCTGGAGCAGAAGAGCTGATGTGATAGGCAAACCTCCACTGAAGCAACGTGAGTTTTACCCCTGAGTTGCAGAAAGCCAAGATTTCAACCCCCAAATATCCTAATTTTTCAAGGAGCATTGCAAGATTTTTTTCGTTTTAAAAGAAACAGCCCAGGCTGGTGCTATGATACTGATATGACTGAGATTCATAGTTCTTTAAGAAACAAGTTCTGTGTTTTGCACCCCTGTAAAGTCTGGATGAGGGGCAGAATTATCAGGGATCATGTGGACCTCTGGACTGCAGCGTGGTCTCTCCAGTGAGAGCTTGCCAGGCAGCTTCAGTCAAAGATTATATAAGACATTACATATATTTATGAATTAAAATAATACTGGAAATCTGTTAAATGATGTAGGTTACACCTGTAGATGTTTCAAACCAATGAACCATTCTGCTCTTTGTTTCTCCTCATGCTTGGAGAGCAATTGGTGGACTTGTCTTCTGCTGGAATGGCCCTTGTTAGATTAAGACAAGCAAAATTAGTACAGATAAATTATATGGATCTGCCATGTCAGACATGGATACAGGGTCTTGTGTCCCTGTGGAGAAGCAAGACAAATATGCAACAGGGCTGGACTTCCCCTGGGAGGGTGATGGGGAGGAGGACCGGGAGCACTCGTTGACACATGGTCATGTTTCTCCTTCATAACTGGAAGATGCATGTGGCCCAGCCCTTCAGCAGGAGAGATTTAACCATTTTTATAGCCCTTAACTGAAACATTTATGATACAACCAGGCTGAGCTGATTCTCCCAACTGAGGGTCAGCAGGCATGACTGGAGGGTCAACATCAAGGCTGTGGCTAAAATATGTACATTTGGTGCTAAAACTTCATGTTAAAACAATTTGCATTGAAACATGAGAATATTTTCCTAAGTTGGAGTAGATTTCTTCAGCCCACAAGTCTGTCTAATAGAAAAATGAGGCAGAGAGTAAGTTTTTGTCTACATATTTTGCACCTTGCCCCATCGGCTGCACTCCTGTTTTACCCAATCTGCAATACAATAGACAAAACATGGGAAATATTAGACTAAATAACAGAGGGAAAACTTAAATTTCCTTGTCAAAATATCTGTTTATGCAAACTTGACAATGTTTCCTGGTGTGTGGCATGGAAAATGGGGATTATTTCTCTGGGCGCTGGACACTGTGTCAGTTGATCAGACCCGTCCGGACACGCCAAACTCTGTCCCACGGCCTGATAACATCAGGTCACTTCATCCTGAAAAATACCTGCTAACAAGCCAGCAGGAGGAAGCTGTTGAAGTGTAGAAGAAAGAGCGATAGTGTCATCTCACACTGCTCATAAAATAATGATATTTTTGTTTTTTTTTTTAAACGTGACCCAGGCATGAAGCAGGGTTTCCCTTGCCAAGCTGCAGTAGAAGCCTTTGTTTAACAACTAAAACAAGTGCTTAAATTACTCATAAAATATTACCCAGGTTTGACAAGTTTATCTAGCAGTACTGTTGAGGTCCTCGACAATGGCGTTTCTGCAGTGCCAGCAGAGCATTTGATACAGGGGTGGATGTATACTTTTTTAAAGCATTAATAGCAGTTCCATGTGATACTCTCAGGCTGTCTGTCTTGAACTTTTAACCACTCCTTTGTATTTTCTGGGTTCCTGAAGCCTCTGTTTCGGCTGGTGGGGGCAGGTTGTGCTGTGTGTGAGCCAGACACATATTTCAGAGGCTGCCATTTGGCTGGGATTAACCCCCAGAGCATGGGGACATGGTGGGAATGGAGACCTTAGGGCACAATGAGCATCTGAGCAGGGTTCTACAACCTGTCTGAGTATCTTTGGCCCATCCGTCCCCTTCATAAATCTGCTACTTGTTATGACCGGGGGAAGCTGTCACCACATAATGAGCACTGGGTGGATGGCAAGCAGAGCAATTTGCCTCCTTGATCAGTGATTCACCTTCTCGATCAGCCACAGGCTCCTGTGATGAGCCTGGCTGGTCATTGACCTGTCCTCTCCTCTGCTGACACAGCCATAAAGCTGCACTTCATTTCTGTGGGTTTATAAGGAATTACGGTGTGAAGGATCACAAAAATCCAGGCAGCACCATACTGGAGCAGGCTCAGCGCATCCGTGTGCAGGAACCCACAGCGTTTGGTCCTCCCCCAATTAAATGCTTCATTTAAATTCTAAATAGGCCAATAAAATAATATTGCTGGTAACAAAGTGGGTAGTGGAGAACAGAATTTGAGGTGAAATCTCGGCACAGAGGGGTGGTGACTTGATTGGTGGATGAAGGAAAGGCTATGGATGTTGTTTACCTGGACTTTAGCAAGGCCTTTGATATTCTCCTGGAGAAACTGGATGCCCATGGCTTAGATGGAAACACTCTCCACTGGGTTAAAAACTGGCTGGAGGGCTGGGCCCAGAGAGTGGTGGTGAATGGAGTGAAATCCAGTTGGTGACCAGTCACGAGTGGTGTCCCACAGGGCTCCGTACTGGGGCCGGTTCTCTTCAACATCTTTATCTGGACAAGGGGATCCAATGCACTCTCAGAAAATTTTCAGACGACACCAAGTTGGGTGGGAGTGTTGATCTGCTGGAGGATAGAGAGGCTTTGCAGAGGGATCTGGACAGGCTGGATGGATGGGCTGAGACCAATGGAATGAGGTTCAATAAAGCCAAGTGCCGGGTCCTGCACTTGGGACACAACAACCCCAGGCAGCGCTACAGGCGTGGGGGCAGAG